>PVHY01001470.1:21664-157652 GCA_004024945.1 Uropsilus gracilis
CCTTTGTCAAGAATTGAGAGAGGGGGGGAGTAGAGGGGGAGGAGAAGTGGGAGAAAGGGAGGGATGGAAGGGGGAGGGAGGGGGAGAGGGAGAAAGGGAGGGAGGGGGAGAGGAGGAGAGAGGGAGGGAGGAGGAGAGGAAGAGAGGGAGGAGGAGAAAGAAGAGAGACATATACACTCTGGAATGAAAACAAGACACTTGGCACAATGGAACCTAATCAAAAGACTATCTGTGGTCTTTTGATATATAATGTGTGTGTGTGTGTGTGTGTGTGTGTGTGTGTGTGTGGCCTTTTGATTGTTCCATTGATTCAGGTGATTTTCTCTATCCATACTGTTTTTATTCTAGTACTTTGTTGTCTTAACCGTTGTTGCTATATAGCATAATATCATGATGGTAACCTGATGCTTCCATTTCTCTTCTTTTTCTCAAGAATGCTTATGCTCTTTGAGACTTTTTATGGTTCCATATAAATTTTAAAATATGTGTGAATACAGTTTCTTTAACGAATATTGCTATTTCAGTGGGGATTGTCTTAGGTGTGTCACTTTTGGTAGAAGGGTCATTCTGACTATTTTGAGTCTCATCAATTATAAACCTGGAATGTCTTTCCATTTCCTATTACCCATTACCATTACCCACATTTTAAAATAATGTTTGTAATTTTCATTTTATAAATCCCTTGTTTAGGTTTAATTCTTTGGTATTTGATTCTTTTTGAAGCAAATATGAATGGAATTCTTAAGTATTTATATATACACTATTATATATATTAACTTCTCATTGTATGTTAAAAATACAACATGTTTATTGATTTTGCAATTCTTGGCTGTATTTATTGCTTCTAAAAGCTTCTTGGTGGCGTCTTTAGGGTTTTCTTTCTGTGTCATATGCAGATGATAGATTTTCTTCTTCTCTAACCTGGATTCCTTTTATTTCCCATTGTTTAATTGGTTTATCTAAAATCTCTAATAGTAGGTTAAATAGAAATGGTGACAAGTGAGCATCCTTGTCTTGTTCGTATGTTAACAAGAAGGATTTTAGTTTTTCATCATTATATTGACTGTAGGTTATTGTTGAGATTTCTATGTTGAGATAGATTTCTCCTGTTTTCATAGTTTTTATCATAAATAGGTGCTGGATTTTATTAAATGCTTTCTATGAATCTTTTGGCGTTTGTCATGGTTTTTATCTTTTGTTGATATAATGTTGATCGATTCATTTATATATGAGGCCATCCTTGATTCATTTATATATGAAACCATTCTTGCAACCCTTAGCTAAACCCCACTTGGTCATGATGTGTAATCCTTGTACCTCTATAGTTAAACTCATTTTGCTAGTGTTTGGTTGAAGATTTTTGAATCATTAGTCATCATCTGTTGTGTTCCTGTGCTATCTTTAGCTGGTTTCAGTAATAAGGTAATGTTGGCATTGTATTATTTACTAGGTGGCATTTCTTCTTGGATTTTTAGAAATAATTTGAGCAAAGTAGGCATTTGTTCTTTAAAGGTTTGATAGGATTTACTTGTGAAACAATTTATTTGAATCTCACTTTTTGTTTTTGGAGAGATTTTTGATAGCTTTTCAGTTTGCATGATTGTGGTAGGTTTATTCAACTTTGTTCTTCCTGGTTTAGTCTTGGTCAACTATAAAGTTCTAAAAATTTGTCCTTAATGGTTATCGATTTGTTGGTGTATAGTTGTTCACAGTGATCTCTTGTGTTCATTTGCAATTGTGTGCAATTTGTGGGAATTTCTTCTTTCATCTTTCTACTTACTGATGTTTTCTTTTATTAATGTCTCTGTGAGCCTACCTAGAGATTTATCAATTTATTTTCTCAATACCAATTTCATTGCTCTTTTGTGATGGTCTGTTAAATCTGCTTTTATTTTGTTATTTCCTTCTTTTTTACTAATTCTATTTCCTGTTCCTTTTTTCCAGTTTGCTTTAGGAGTAATATTGAATGTTAAGCTGTTTTTTTGGGATGTTTCTTGCTTCCTAGTATGGGCCTATATTGTACTTACCTTTCCATTTAAGACTGATTTGCTGCATCCCATACACCCTGGTAGCTTGTTCATGGTTTCATTAATCCTGAGATGTTTTTTATTTTTTGCTTTAATTTCATCTTTAATACAAATACCCACTAAGCAGTATATTTTCTATTTTTTTTCTGCATTTTTTCCACCTTTAGTAGTTTATTTCTAGCTTTATGGTATTATGCTGAGAAAGATTACTTGGTACTATCTCATTGATTTCATTGACAATTGACTTGTCCCAACTTATGGTATATTTTTGAAAAAATTTTGTGTGTTAAAAATATGCATCTAGTAATTTTTATGTGGCATATTCTTCTGTTCTAGCTCCTCATTTAAAGCTATATGTTTACTTATTTATACTTTATCTTGTTGGTCTATGAATAGTTGTAAGTACAGTAGTAAAATCCCCCACTAGTCTAGTGTTGCCAATGTCTCTTTAGTTTTATTAATAACTGTCTTAATTATCTTGGTACTCTATCATTTGGTGCATGTTTATGAATTTTTTTTTGTATTAGATCCCGACTCATAATGTTCTATTTCATAACCTTTTTAAATGGGAAATCTATTTTATATGATATTAGTAAAGCTTTTCCTGATTTTTTTTTTATTGCTGTTTCCTGGGGGATTGTTTTTCTAGGCTTTAACTCAAGTCTGTGGTTGTCTTTGTTGGTAAAATAAGATGGGTTTCCTGTAAATAGCAGAAGGTTGGACTTTTTGAAATCCACTCAGCCACTCTATACCTTTTAACTGGTGACTTCAAACTATTACATTTAGGGTGATGGTTGAGACATAAGTGTTTGTTGCTATTTTGTTATTTAAAAAAATCTTTTTTAGCTTATTTTTTGACATCTCCCTTAAGTGTTTTGTTTAGGTTCCATTTTCATTGTGTTATGTTTCTGTTGGTTTTTATTTGAAGATTATGTTGAGATTAGTATATGATGGGCTATTTTTATGAACTGTTGGATGGTCTGATCACAGATTTGTTCTAAAGAGCCACATTTTTACCCTCTTCCATATTGAATAATTTGGGTTTCTGTTACCTTTATATTTGTTTTTAATTGTTGGTGAGTGTAATAGCACTTTTAGTACTTCATTATGTTTGGTGTTACTAGGTTCTCTTAGTATTTGTTTTAGTGAGTTGTCTTTAGACAATTCTGTTTAGAATGATAGTCTTGCAGGACAAAGGATACTAGACTGGAAATCTTTTTCCTTGACGTACTTTTAACTATCTTTTGCCATTCCCTTCTTGTTTGTGTGGTTTCTGTGGAAAAGTCCATGGACCATCCAATTGATGTTCCCTTATAGATTATTCTTTTGTCCCTCTATGCTTTAATATTCTGTCCTTATCATTGGCTTTCAACAGTTTTATTATAATGTATCCTGGAGTGTGTCCATATAGTATTATTTAGTTTTCAACTCTTTGGGCTTCTCTGGTGAAGATATCTAGTTCATTTCCAAGACTGATAAATTAGTTCTTAAAATTAACTTTCTTTGCTTTCCTCCTTTTCTTCTCCTTCTAGGATCCCCATAATGAAATACAAATTATTATTTCTCCTTAGGTTATTATAAAGAGCTCTTTTTTTTTTTTTTTTAAAGAGCTCTTACATTATTTTTTTTTGAAGAATTCTTTTATTTTCTATGTGTTCTCTGTTCTGTGTGTTCTCTGCCACTGCTTTTGGGCTCACTAATTCTTTCCATTTACTTGCATTTTTCTGTTTTTAGACCATTTACTGTGGTTTTTTAATTGAGTTATAGTATTTTTTAAGATTCATTACTTCTGCTTGTGGCAATCTCATATTTTCTTGATATTTGTTATATTTAATGTCATCCATTGTTTTTCTTAATTCATAGAGCATGTTACCTTAGATTAATAAAACTGTTACCTTAAATTCCTCTTAAGACATGCTTTAGTTCTCCTGAATTGAAGTTTTTCCTTTTTTCTTTGCCTCCAATATTTGTGATATGTGGTTGTCTTAAACTTTAGTTTTTTAAGTTGTAATAGTGTGTTTCCCTTTCTTGTCTTTGGAAATTAGCTTTATACACACCCTGTAAGAAACTGATAGAGTCATAGATCTTTTTGCCCATGATCTTTAGAAGTCTGTTATTTCATAGGCTTTCTCTTCCATGTGGCCAGGTGACTGGAACACTGGTACCAGCATGAGGCGATAGGTAGAAAAGAACTGGGGTGGTAGGGCCCTGAAAGATCACCTCTGGTAAGCATCAGTGGTTTTAGCTTTCTACAGAGCTGTAGGTAGCTGAGTTCTGTGGTGGGAATCGGCAGTGATCTCTTCCCCTGAGCCAACTCTTTGGCCAAAATGTTTCATAGTCTTTCATGAACCTCTAGACTGTGGTTGTGCACCATGCAGAGGTGGGTGAGGACTGTAGTTGAGGTAGGACTTATAGCTGGAAATTGCCATCTTTGCTTTTCAAATACAGTCTTACTCTGAGGATTTTGTTGCTGTTTGTAAGGTCCAGTTGCTTGAACTCTGGTTTAAGAGCATTCAGTTGTCCTGGTTTTTAACCTAGGATGAAGGTGAGATATTTCATATATCACAGCCTTGGGTACAAATAATATCCTCACACAGGTGATTCAACCTGGCTCTTGGTACTCATTTGGGTTCCAGCTATTATAAATTGGGGCCTTCAACCTCAAGCTAGTAATCAACACTGTATCCCTCTTACGTGTACCCCTTGTCTGGCTCTCCAACTCTTTTCACCCCTTTCTCCAATGAAATGCTGACTCTCAATGTCCTCCATATGGACTTGTCTCTGAATTAATGTATACTAACCCTCCCTTTCATGGGTTGTGCTGCACAGGGATCACTGCAAGTACAGTTCATGTATAGTTTTTTGAGGTCTTTCATACAACCAGTTGCTCCTTACGTATGTATGTGGTAGTGCTCCATTTATCTTTGTGGGGTTGTTGACTTTGCTACATGTTAACTGTGACGATATGGAGGCCATTCCTGTATCTTCACTCTGGTGCCATCTTGCTGGATGCCACTAAATATAATTTTAAGTGAGATTTTTATCTAGTGACTTGATTGTAATGTGTTTAGATACATATGATTAAAATAATTTCTCTAAAGAAATTGGAGTAATGAGTACATGGTTTCAGAATAGAGGAACTAAATCGGTGCTGTTTCTTAGGTTATATTTTAGATGTTCTGCGTTATATTTACTAATGATTTTAACCTTTTGTTTTAATTGGCAACTTAATAAAAGAGATTTGTTAATTTTTTCACATTTTCTTATTTTCCGTATTCTTTGTGTTTCTTATAAATTGACAAGGAGAGTAACTTTGCACATGGTCTTTGTTTTTAGATTGAGACTTTTTTTCCCTTAATTTTTTTCTGACCTGCTTTTCCTAACCTGCTATTCCTACCCTGTTATCATATGGTCAGTTTGTCCTTCTGCCCCATCATTATAAAATAAGCCATCCATCTTCTAACAGTGACTTAAATATTCTCATAACAGCATCTTACTATCATGGCAAATTGGACTCAGTCTTTTAGATTGCATTCATTTCACTGTAAACTACTGGGTGAAGCATCTAACCTTATCTTTTAAGTTTTTGGGTGAATGTTTCCTTCTCACACCTTAGCTCAAATTTTATTTCATGTTTTTTAGAGACTAGGTCTCCCTGTGTTACCTGGGACTCCCAAACCCACGGACTCAAGTGATTCCTAGCCTCAGCCTCCCAAGGCTCGGATTACTGGCATGCGCTACTACACCCGGCTATTTTTTGAGACCACCATGTCTGGCTTAGCATTTAATTGACAACACTTTTTAAAGGAGATAATGCAGGGTCTTTTACTTAGGACTTTTTGGGGTAGGAAACCATAGGTTTGGCACATAATAAACTTGGGTGTAAAGTGTATCTTTGCCTTTGTGCGCGCCCTTTGGTAAATTAATTTAGTCAATGAACCTCAGTTCCTAAACCTTAAAATGAAGGGTGATTACATACTACTTAGGTGATAGGACTGAGAAATTTTAGTTAGATGATTAAGGTAAATTACCACATATATTCTGGAACATGGGAATAAAACACCTTTAGAATGAAAGTATCTCAATGGAGGCACTTATATGAATTTGAATTTACTTCTCAGCAATAGAAGGATACATAGGTCATCATACCCGCTTGCATAGTTGCTGGTAAATAAACATCTGGTGACAAGATTGTCTAAGTTATGAATCTAGCAATGCTAGGCTGATGTAGAATGTAGATGTAGAACTGATGCAGACTGATGAGGAGCTGCTCATATGCACCACCACCAGAAGTACCAAGACAGTTTAATTGGATCATCATCAGTCACTTCTTTGACAAATATTTGAGAACTTACTATCCAAACGCTGTGATATATAGTGGAACACAGTGAGAGCAAAATGCAGTGTCTGTCTCAAGGAACATGCAGTTACAGAACTAAGTGGTGCAAACATAAGGCACAACTAATGCGGTAGGAGCATATGGGGAAGACTAATTAATTTAGTCCAACTGGGGTGAAGTGTTGGGAAAGGGGAGAAGTGGAGGTGTCCAGGCAAGACTTCCCAGGGTGCATGGTATCTGAATTGTGTACTTGGTTTGGATAGAGGGTGTAAGAAGTTAAGGATTATGTTTTGAAAATTTCATTCTAGCAGCAAAATACCTTATTTCTGAGAATAGATCAGTGAGTAACTCTGCTTGAGTCTGATTTTCAACAGAAAAATGGGAAATCAGATTGCAGAAACCCTTTCTTTCACTGTTTATTTGGAATGAGAGAGTAGTCCTAACTTTGTGGTCTAGAATCTCAGTTGGAAGTGGAGAGCCTTCTGGCTTGTGGAGTTTTGAAACATTACCAACAATATATTTATGGAGTTGTTACAATTTTATTACATTAAATATATGTTGATTGAACAGCAAATGGGGTTAGCATGGTTCTAGGATCCTGGCCCCCTCCAACTTTAAGAATTATGATCCAAGAGATAAAAGTGATGTGGTGAACTATGTAGATAGTACTAAGAACATTGGACTTTGGGTTCAAGTAACTAATTTAGTAACATAGGTTATTAATCATAAACAGATATTCATGTCTTTGTTCTGTCATTCTGTAGTCTTGAGCAATTAACATCTTTGTAAAGCATTTTAAAGGCATTCTTTTAGTTTCAGATCACATCTTGTTGATGTCATGGTTCTAGGGATGAGGAACCCAAGATTCAGATACGTTACACATTTGCTTTTTACATATCTGTATATGTGTGTACGCATGGATATATACCTGTATATCAAGATTCGTGATGTTAAGAGGTTTTCATGTTTGTTTATTCACTGTTAGGTAAGATACATAGGTTAGAGATGTTACCAGAGAGGAAATAAAACAGTGCTCTGGAGGAAGACTATATTGCATCTGGGTGGGTGCCAGGGAGACTTCTTGGAGAGGCGGTGTTTGCGATGGGCAGGCGTGTTTGGTAGATGTGTTAGAGCAGAATGAGTTGCATAGCTTCAAGTTGGGAGCAGGTGATCTGGCTTTGTTACTGACCATCTTCTTGATCTCAAATAAGTGACCTCATTTTTCTAGCTTAAAATTAAAATTAATATAGTGGTATCTCCCACAGAAGATTTTTGAGGATTAGATAAAGAAATGCATGTAAAATACCTCACATATAGCAAGCACTTCTTATTACTGTGGTATCATTTTTACTGATAGGGATTGGCGGGGGAGACCTTTCCAAATGAGAGAATTCTGTTCTCCTGTTTTGACAAATCACCAAGTTTTGATAAATTACCTTGATAAAAGTGGTTGTATTTTTCCGTTTATGAATCACACACTGAATAATTGAGATTTAGTCAGGATTCTTCTGAATTGAAGAATTTGTTGTAGAAAAAGCTCCAGTCACAAGCCTGTGGTATTGTATTACTGTCCCTTGAGCTTGTGACTGTCATTGCTTAGTTTGGAAGGATAATCTCTCCTGTTTTTGTAACACAAAAGTGCTTCCATGGTTGTTACTCAGTTGATCCTTATGGTAGCTTTGTGAAGCACCTCATTCAGGAGGTAACTTTTAAGAAGCAGAAGCCATAGGGCAAGGTAAGGACATTCACTGCTGTTGGTTGGCTGTTCCTAAATATTTCCCTTGTCTCCTGACTGTCTGTTTTGTTTTCTCTGAGTAGAAGTCTGTTAAAAGACCCTGTTTGCATTTATTCACCCTCATTTACCAGTTGTGTGATCTTGTAAGGGTTATTTAATTTATGTTTTTCTTTTTCCATTTGTCAAGTGGTAAGACTTTGAAGCAAGCCGGAGTGTCTGTGATGCTGAATTTGCTTTGTGTAATGTTTTATAAGAATTGCTTTGTATAAGCTTGTAGGGGTGTGTGTATTTAAACGTGTCTATCCATTAATCGGTGTCTTGTCTGCTTAGTAATAATGCAGGTAGAAGATTGACTTTATTTATTGCCTTTAGTGTTCATATCCTGCTTATTGTAGTATAGCAACCTTGATAGTTAAATGTGGGACATCTGTCTTGGGAAGACCTAGGAGATCTGGGAATGTTTGGCAGGTGAATAATAACTAGCCTCACAAAGTTACTGAATCCAGTTTTCTCATCATTACTTGTGTTGCTTGGTCTTTTCCCTTTGTGTACCTTCCTCTCCCATCTCTCCCATCTCCTCCTTTTTCCCCTCCATCCCTCCTTCTAGGTGGTTGTATAGTTTATGATTTTCCATGTAGAAAACAGATCATGTTAGAAATTTGAAGTTTGTTTTCTCCTAGAAATTCAGATAAAGGGTCCTTTTCTACATGTGAATATCAGTCATCATGGAGCTTTATCACTTATTTCCCTACCGTTTCCCTCACAAACCTGTCAATAGTAGGGAACTATGGGTTTTATAAATACTGTATTAATTGGAGATGACAAAATGCAGAAACTGGAATGTTGTTTTCGTAATCATACTTTTTCTGTAGTGTTAAATACATATGTATTTATTGTTTGAGTTAGTTATTAATGAAAATGCTTATTAAAGTTTTCTAATAGCTGAAAAATGCATCAAGGAAGAATTTTTGCATTTTACTTGTTCTTTTTCTGAACAGATGGTTAGGGAAAATTACTGAGTTTGTTTTCTTATTTTTGAGTTAAGATTCTTGAGTTAAGATATATTTTTAAGGGTTAGGCAAGAAAAAAGTTAGCTTGTGAAAAAAGTGAGTACACTGTCTTAAATTCTTGAAAGTTTTTGTTTCTTTTCCCACATGTGGTAAGCTAAAAGTACTATTAAATTACAATACTGTAAATACTGTTGTATTTATATGCTCTGAGGCCAGTCATAATTTGTGATTAATATCAAACATAATAACATATAACAACTTGGATATGGTATCAACAATTCATAGTTTTAAAATTATCCACATTAGGAAAGTAGTATAACAGTTATTTGCAGTTGAATAGATTTGACTTAAATAAAAATTATATCCTAGTCAAGAAGACCAAAACTCAAATTCGGTTAAAAATTTAACATAGGCTAAGAAATTTGACAAAATTGTAGATAATATGCATAGAATTGGATAATAGGTTACTCAGAATTCTTGTGTGCGATGTGCTCTCATTAGTCCCTGTATAGCCTATTTTTATTTTATTTAAAACAATTTGATAAGCCCCTGGGAACTTATCATCAAAACAAAAAGTAGGCCTATAAATCTACATCTGACCTTACAGTTTTCCCCCAACCATCCTATGCTCATGCCTTCCCGCCATAGAATTCATAGCCAGAATTCGTGTTCTTTACCTGGCTTTCCATTTTAAAAATAACTTTGTCACATTGCTATGGATTATTAGAAAGCATATCTTGCTTTTCTAAAAAAAGATATTCTATATGTAATCATTTGGGACTTACTATTCACTTACTATTGTATTGTTAGGATTTATCCATATGGTTACATAGTCACTATAATTCCATCACTTTGAATAATTACTGATAATAATCCACTACATTTATGTACCAGAGTTTATTTGTTCATTTTCCTGTAAATGGACATTTTACACATTACCCAGGTTTCTATGCTCATTTTTCATGTTAATGTTTCTTCACAATTT
This sequence comes from Uropsilus gracilis, assembly GCA_004024945.1. Lineage (NCBI taxonomy): Eukaryota > Metazoa > Chordata > Mammalia > Eulipotyphla > Talpidae > Uropsilus > Uropsilus gracilis. The sequence goes on from PVHY01001470.1 coordinate 31,761, forward strand.
TATTGTTTGTTTCCTGTGAAATGCATATTGACTTTTCTTCTCCTGGGCAGTTTCTACTTTTTTGGGAGGGGGGTGTTGGGGTGTTGGTTAATTTTATCAACTACATTTATTAAGATAGTGTTTGTTTACAACACTGTATGTGTTTTCACATATAGTGAAACACTGTATGGATATCATTTCACACCTTTACAAATCCATTTTCTCGCACAGTGCCTGACATTAAAGTTCTTTTGGGTTTTCAGTTGTCTTGTCTTTCTGTTACCTTTGTTGTGTGAGTGTGTATGCATGCGTGCATGTAACACACCAAAATCTTTTTATTTTGTAACTTTCTTAATAACTTTTTTTAGGGTTTTTTTGATAACTAGACGTTCTTGATTTTAATATGCTTCAAGATAACTTAGTGTCAGCATTTTATGTCTTTTAGAAATCATATGCTTTTCTTTTTCTCATCTATCTTTTATGCCAGTATCTGTTAACAGTACAGCAGGCATTAAAGGACTGAAATTGCAATGTTAGAGCAACAGAGGTGGAAGAAGACTGCTTAAGAGGAAGAGAGCATACAAAGCATTTTAGAATAGACTAATTCATATAATCACTCATCTCTAACCCCCTCTAGAAAATATCTTTAATCTTATATTTTTCAGATTTTTTCATATAATGATTATTGATGAGAAAATGATTATGACCTGTGATCCATTTAGATAAATATTAAAAGGATGTTAGACCACCAATCTATTACTTATATTAGAAATTTCTGTTCTTTTACTTTAAAAGTTAGAACAAGCCACATATAAGAAGTTTGTTAAAACATTCTGTAATAAAACATTTCCAATGATTTTTTTCAAGACCCTGATTTTAAGTTTCATAAAGTACTTCACTTAAATACTATTTTGTTGTTCATTTGGATTATCAACATTTGTATGATAGATGTCCACAGAACTTCTGTTGCTTCTAGATGTACACTTTGTTTAGCAGTGTATTCTGAAACCCTTTTCCCCCGAGTACATACATGCACTACGCACTTTCACAGACATCCTTTTGCATGTTGTTTCTGCTGCTGGGAAAGTATACACAGAGAATTTCTTCTGGGTATTGATTATTGCCATCATGAAAGTAATTTGTATAGTGCTTTATTGGGTACTTTGAAATGCATTTTCTAAACTTTCATTCTTGTGTGTTTGGCAGTACAGATTATAGTTCTATCCTAGGCTGTACTAAAGTGAGGTTTAAAACTTCAGGTCAACACTTTCCTGATATAGAAAATACTTAATTAGTAAGTATCTCTGTGTGAATGAATGACTAGCTAGCATTACCCATATAGTAGAAACTACAATGTTTGTTGGCATTGTTTTTTTTTTTTGGGGGGGTGGGGGGAGACTAGGTCTGTGGAACTGCAGGCTCATGTTGCCCAGGGTACCACAGACTCAAGCAATCCCCAACCTCAGCTTCCCAGGTAGCTGGGATAACAGGCATGCACTGACACACCCAGCTATTTTTTTGGAACTAGATCTCACTACGTGCCCCCGGCGGCACTCAAACTCCGATCCCTGGCCCTGACCACGGCTTCCTAGGCTGCCACCTACAGGCATCCACCACCATGCCAGGCAGACATTCAGGTTTTGATGGAGTAACTGGTTCTGGACTATCCTCCCTGCTATAAAGAACCATGAGATTGAAAAAATAGGAAAAATCTTTCAAGCTGTGGATAACAGGCTTACGATCTTGAATTTATATGATGAACCCCCATAATTGCCCCCTGCTTTCTGCTTGAAAATAATTTCCTGAACTGCAGTGCAAGTAGAATATGATGGCCTTATTGTGGTGAGCTTAGGATTTGGTGCTGTTAAAATGGCTGGAACCTTAAGGTCCAGATTATGGAGAGGAGTAAGTTGTGTAGAAGGGACTTCGAAAAGTTTGTGTGGGTCCCTTGTGAGTCCTGGCGGAAGATTGGGCTGTCCATGTGGGAGAATGACCTAAACACAGAAGACTGCTCCAACCTAAACACATAGAAGACTGATCAACACCGCAGGCTTCATCGTGGAACACTAGAAAGATGACAAGACAAAGCAGGGATTGGCAAACTAGGGCAGTAAAATTTATTAAACCATGCCTACTCATTTACATAGTCTGACTGCTTTTACGTTCCAGTGGCAAAGTTCTGTCATTGTCACTGAGGGCCAACGAGCTAAGAATATTACTTTTTTTTTTTTTTTTTAAGCGAGGTCTCGCTATTTTTGCCTATGGAACCGCAGGCTCACATTGCCCAGGGCATCCCGGACTCAAGTGATCCCTAACCTCAGCTTTCCAGGTAGCTGGGATTATAGGCGCGTACCAACACTCCTAGCTATTTTTTGGAACTAGGTCTCACTATGTACCCCTGGCGGGACTTGAACCCGATCCCTGGCCCCAGCTGCAGCTTCCTAGGTTGCTGCTTACAGACATGTGCCACCATGCCCAGCCAGAATATTACTTTTTTAGTTCTTTGAGAAAAAATTCTCTTTTTCCTTAGAGCAAGGGCTATTCTAGATCATCCTCTACTTGGCCCTACCCCTAATCCTAACAAAAAAGACAGAATGTGGAGATTGAGTTCTGCTACATCACATTGACATGGGAAATATCCTGGACTTACCGTAGCTCTGTCCTCAGACAAATCTTACTTGAAATGAGGCTATTTCTGAACAGTATTGTCTCCTGTGGTGCACTGGAACTTCCTTCACAGTGGCTTCAGTCCGCACACTCTTAATACTTTGGAAGTCCTTGGTATTTCCCTGTATGTATGACTGTGTCTCACTCCACTAGAAAAAAAAAATAAATAAAAAGCCAAAATATTCTTGATGGGGGATTCTTGTGCCTTTAACCAGTATCATATAATATTTAGCTTGCATTGAAAAATTTGTAAGACCAAAACTAAGGTAGTTTCTTGCTGAGGAGGACTTTTTGTTTCCTAATACTTTACACATGTGGACATAATTTCAGAAATACCTTTTGACATGCTCATGTTTTGCCTGATTTGCTTCAGATTTTTTTTCTAAGCTATAGTAGAATAGATATGTGCCAGAACTCCCTAGTTTATTTCTCATTTTTCCAGTGATAATCACTTCTGAATTTTTTGTCTGTTATAACCTTGAATCATTTTATAGTAAAAAAAAGGTGTATCTGTATTTTGAAAGCATATAGCGTCTTATGCATTTTAAGCATCTATAAAAGGCATCACTTTGTATATATTATTCTGCAAGTTATTTTTCACTCAGCATTGTTTTGATTTTAGACCTGATGAAATGTGTTGCTGTAGTTCACTAATTGCAGTTTGTATCTTCATTCCTTTGTTGATGCACAATTAGACTTCCAGTAGTATATGATTATAAACAGTGTACTTTAGTGTTATTCTCTTACCCTGTTTATGTAGTTTTACTGTGGTTATTATGCACACTGGAGTTTCTTTAGAATATGTATTTCTGTTTGTGGGAGAGCCACATCTCTGTCTCTTAGTACTAAATTGCTCACCAACATGGTTTTTTTCTTTTATGATCTCACAGCTTTGAGTATATGCAGTTACATAAAAATCCTCTAAAACAAGTATATTGTACTTGAAGAAAATGTGGCACATGAAAATCTTTTTACTCCAGAAGAATTAAAGTTGGTTGTCTTAACTTTTTTTGATAAATTCTTAAAAACTTTCATATAGAAATGTCCAGATACCAATAGAGCACCCACATAACTCTAGAGAACACCTGCTCATCAGTTCTCAGTTACCAGTGGGCAGCCTATATTGTTATCTTGTTAGGTTTCAAGTTGCACTTTGAAAGAGCACTCTGAAAGGAAATAGATACCTGCCCTTTGATTTACTCTTGGAGACAGTGTTGTGAGTTGGAGAAGATGCTAGAAACCAGGTTCCATCTTCCTTGAGCCCATATCTAGACTGTTGTTTTGTTTTGTTTTTTGTTATTATTTATTTTGTTCTTTGGGTTACAACCTCTATGGTGCCCCTTTGGTGCCCCCCTTTGGTGACCCTTCCATTCTCTCAAACCCCACTCTTTGTTGTTTATTAGCTGTGCTAAGTCCATTAGTCTCTTCCCTATGGTAATGTCTTTTCTCTGGGTGACAACTGTGTTGTTGGGTCCAGGAGAACTTTGCTGTTAGATTTTCAGTCTTAAGTTTGCATTGGGTGGCCAGGTTGTATTCATTTGTGATCTGTCCATGTTTTCTTGCTGCGGGCTCAGGCTGTCTTCTCTAATCCCATCTCCATTGCTTTGCTGCTTTTCCTTTGCTGCTTTTCCTGCTTTCCTCTGGTGTCAGATTTAGGGGGTCTCACCCCCAGTCAGTGTTGGTCAACAAGTTTCTCTGTGAATTCAGGTGTCTGCAAATGGCCTTTGAAGATCATCTCCTCTGCTTCAGTTTGCAATTTTGATGTGGGGCCCATTATGCCATCTTTAAAGAAAAGTCCAGAGATTTTCATGTAGTTTCATCTGTAAAACTTTAGTGTCTGTCTCTAAAATATACGAACACCTCTTCCAGCAAAAGAAACCCACACAATGCTATTGATTGTTGTTCTCCAGAAATAATTCCATTTTGTTACCAGGTATTTAGTGTTCATATTTCCTCAACTATATGGATTTTAGTTTTTATAGACATAAATCATGTAACATATGATTGCAATGTAAAAATATGCTTTTAGAGAATAAATTGAGTCTCATAGAAAATATACTTTTTTAAAAAATGCATCATATTTAAACAGGTGGTACTTTAAAAAGCAAAAAGCAACCTCGGTATAATGTAACCCTTTTACTTTGTAAATGAAGGAATTGAGGTTCCGTGAGGTTGAGGCTTATTGAAAATTGGCCATCTTATTATCAGTGGAACAGGAACTTGAATGCAAATCTTCTGACCCTAGATCCATTGCTCTTACACTAATTACATTGTATTGCATGTCACATTTTTCTTCACATAGCACATCACTTCGATCATTTTTCTTAATGTGGCATTTAAGTATTTTTTTTCTTAGTGACTTTTCATTAAGAATCAGTGCTACTAATCTTGTGATTTACATGAGGGCGCATTTTAAAAGCAGTTTGTGAAAGGGTTGAATTATAGCAATGCTTGTGCCAAAGATATTGAGCTGTTCTGAAAAGCTACTTGTCTTTTCTGACCTAGATACACAGTTTCCAACTGTGGCAGAGGATGCCAGAAAGAGGAGAATGAATGTTGGCAGGAGTCAGGGGATTATTACATTATCAAAGGCTTTAATATATTTCTTAATTTTCAGCACTGTTGTATATGAAAATTCTTCTGTATTGATGCAACGTTTGGCAAGTTGATGCATTTTTTTTTCCTCACAAAGTATTTTGTCAAGGAGAAAGCAAAGTAACTTCTACATGTTTAAAAGTGGGTAATTTGTTTTAACATTGCTGCTTGTTTCTAGATTGCAGGTTCTGAGATAGCTTTGCAAACCTCACTCATTGAGAGAAAAAGTAATTGTGTACATTCTGTCTCCAAATATGGCTTCTTTGTTGTGCCTTATTCTGTAGAATGGCAACAAAAAGTCTTCTGAGAACCAAAGACACCATCTGAAGCACTTTAACCGAGGCACTGGTTCTCTGTCAGTGTTGGTAGCTACATGGACATAAGAGGACAGAAAATGCTAGAATCTTTGTTTCTTGGCACACCACCTTTTTTCCTTTGGATAAGAATTGTAGCAAGATTTATAAATTCTAAAGGTAGTGTAATGACCTTTATCACCACCTTTTAGTGAGAGAAAAATAGCTTAGATATACCCAGTTTCCAGGCCACCTCATGTGCACTTATAATGTAAAGGACTAGGTTTCAAGTTGAACTTTGAAAGAGCACTCTGAAAGGAAATAGACACCTGCCTTTTGATTTACTCTTGGAGACAGTGATGTGAATTGGAGAAGATGCTAGAAACCTGGTTACATCTCTAGTATAGCTTTGCTAATGTGTGGTAACTTACTGTGTATGTTTGTGCTTTCATGTTTTAAAAGATCATAAAATAAATTTTATATTTCATTTAAAATCTCATCAGAGGCTGGGATCAGAATCCTCCTTTAGAGGTGACCCTATAGATGCTTCATCTTCAAAGGCTGGCTGCTGACTTCTTTGAAGGTGGTCCCACGAATACATCTCTCTTTGGAGACTAGCTTCAGAGGGATTCAAACTGGCTTTGCTCTGCCTATGTCCTTTAGAGTCCCTTACCCTGCAAGACTGATTGGGCTGTTTTTCAATCCTAAGCGTCTGAGTAGACTCTACAGCACCAATTGGCTTGTCTTCCATTTTCCAATCTAAACAATTAACTAATGAGGTTGTTTTGAAGATGATTGGTCTGTTTTCCTTACACCTAATTGGTTCATTTTTTAAAACTCCTACAGCCAGACATAACAGAGGGGAAAAGCCCAGTCCAGCCTACACTCACATCAGGGCAGGCTGATGAGCTGATGAGTGGGCCTCCATGGCATTGGAGGAGAGGGAACTGAGTGGGTCACCCTCCAAAAAGCCAACTTGCCCTAAAGGCCTCTGGGGACAAGGAGATACTGTAACAGAACTCAGTACAATATAAATTTTGGACAACTCATGTATAGATGGAATGTAAAGTTCTAAGCCCGGATGAGATTGCCAAAGGAATGTGTGTAAAATAGTGAAGAGATTAAGTGAGAGGCCTAAATCCTGACAAACAAGCATTTAGGGGTTTGGAGATAAGAAAGAATGAAGAAGGCAAAGTAATTTATAAAGTAGGAGAACGAATGAAGAAGGCAAAGTAATTTATAAAGTAGGAGAACTAAGAGAGTAGTATCCTGGAGGGAAGCCAAAGGAAGTAAAATGTTTCAAGCAGGGAGCAGTCAACTGTGTCAGCTGTTGCTGAGAGGTTGACTAAAATGAGGATTGAGAATTGTTCACAGTCTTAAACACCGTGGAAGTCCTGGGAGACCTGGAGGAGAACTGTATCAGTGGAGCATTGGGGTCTTAAACACCGTGGAAGTCCTGGGAGACCTGGAGGAGAACTGTATCAGTGGAGCATTGGGGTGAGAGGCTGACTCGAGTGAGTTTAAAAGGCACTAGAAAGAGAGGAAATAGAAATGAAAGGTGTAAACTGAAGAATGAACTCTTTCAGGGGCCAGGGAATCAAATGGTAGAGAAAAAGAGATCAAGGAAAGTTATGCAAGAGAAAAGAGTAGGCAGTAGGGCCTGGGATCTAGTAGTAGTTGAACTGAAAGCAGTAGACAGGGAAGGGAGCAATTCGTTCATATTAGCAGCAAGGAAGAATGTGTAGGAAAAGGTTGGTATTTCGCTTGAGAAACCAAGGTTACTGGTTGGATGTGAGGCCATGAGAAGGGAGAGATACAGATGTTTGAAGTCCAGAGCAGATATGAAGTAATCATTAGGAAGTGGGAAGTGAATGGTGTCAAACTTTTTCCAATAGGCTTCTTTGAACATTGCAGAGTGTTTAGTTTCCTGGGGTACCAAATACCAGAGTCACTCATCTTGTCATTGTGAAAGCGGCGAAGCACCACCCCACCTCTCCTATCCCTGGGACTGCAGTGCTCCTGCTGTTTGAGAGGCATTGATTACTGTGCCTTTATACTTAAATCATGATCTAGGGGGGAAAAACAGTATAAATGTGTATTTTTCTCAGCCCTTCTCCCCCAAAGCTACATTTAGCTGTCCAGGGTTATTAGTGTGGGGTAGCCTCTTTAAAGGGGGTTGAATTTAATCAGTGTTGGGGGTTTCCAGCAGAGGATAACGGAATTGCTGGTGATGAATGAAGAATTGTGTGATTTCAGTTGGAGAAGTACGGAAGTGAGGGCATGAAAAATAGGAAAGAGATCTGAAGGGATGGTAGAATTAGTGGACTCTAGACCCTGGTTGGGCGTGGTTGTCTGAGATTGGTGAGGAGATGAGAATGTTGGAGGAAAGAGTTCAGGGATGGAAGTTCAAAGTTTTAGGTGGTCATCATATGGTTACTGAAATTGCTAATTGTGGAGGAGTAGAGCTGAATGTGTATTGTGAACTAAGTGTAAGTAGTAAAGTCCTGAAAGAAGGGGAGAGAGGTGAAATAAATCAAATCCACAAATGATGGAATTTGTACTTGTGAATGAAGGGCCAGAAACTCCTGGTTTGTCACCATGATGATGACTGCCATGGACATAAATGCAGATAGAACCTTCTTACAGATTCTATAGATGTGATACTCTATAAGTTAAGATGAATCTGGGCCTAAATTCATTTTTTTTTTTTTAAACTTCTCCTGAATGCTGAACATTGTATCAGTTGTTTGGAAATAAAGATAAGCTGTTTCATTACATAGCTTATGATGGAACTGTTATAAGGGAAGTTGGAAAAATGTTGGATGACTCAAAGAATGAAAAAAACTAAAGTATCGTACTAATAAGCTTCTTGGAGGGTTAGATTTGAGATGGGTACCTGCATAGAGAAAAATGACAAATCATAGTGGAGTAGAGGTTGCAGTCCCTGAATGAGAGAAAGATTTAACTTTTTAAGAACTTAAGGGTAGCACATTGCAAGGTCTTCTGGGGAAGAGTTGTTATTCTTGTTTTGACTAGAAGTACAGTCATAGACATGACAGGGGAAGAATTATGTTTTCATATGGAGATAAAGTTTAACTCCATACATGGGCTGAAGTAGGAACCCAGTTGTGGAGGAGAGTATAAATTCCTGTAAATGGTGAAACATAACAAGCTGCTCTGCACAGCACTAAGTAGGTAGTGTAGATCACTAGTGTTTCTGGAGCATAGACATTCTTAGTAGGAAAAGGACAACTCAACTTCAGGCTTTCCAGCCCATGCTATGTCCCTTTTCCTGTTTTTCAATTCAGAGGCCTTGCCTCCTTTATTAGTTTTTCGTTACCTAACTTTCTAAGCAGCTGTCTTAGTCTTAGTTTTCATCCTGCCTCTCAGGCCTCTCCTCCTGGGATAGTTGAGCCTCCTCTCCTACTCTGTTCTTTCTGTGGTGATCTTGTGGCTTACATAATACCTTTATGCTGAAACGCTTCAAATTCATATCTTAATCTAAATCTTTCTTCTGAACTCTTATGTTGTTATCCATAATAACATGATGAATACTGCTCGGATACCTAATAAATACCTCAAACTCAGCATGTCTGAAATTCATGATCTTAATTACCAAACCTGCTCTCTCTGTCACTTACCCACTTGCTCACGCTAAAAATCTTGAAGTCAGTTCTACTGGGAGTCCTCTCACTGTGTTCAGAAGAGACCCAAAATCTGGTCAGTAAGCTTCCTTCTACCCTTGCTCTCCTTACAGTGTATTTTAAACATAGGATCAGAGTAACAAAGATAAGAATCTCAGATACTGACTTTCCCTGCTAAGGACTGACCAGCTCACTCCCAGTTAAAGTCACAGTCATTGAAGTCACTTGAAGGGCCTCACAGTAGGAGTCGACAAGCTATGGCCCCTGCACCAAATTTGGCCACCACCTGTTTTGTATGACTTTCAGGCTAAGAATGGTTTTGCACTTTTCAATGGTTAAAATAATTGTTATTTTGTTGATGTGAACATTAGATAAAATTGAAATTTCAGTATTTATAGAGTTTTATTGAAGCACACAGTAACATCCATTTGTTCACATTATTGTCAGTGGCTAAATTTGTACTACAAAGGCCAAATTGAGTAGTGGAGACCTGTGGCCTAAATAACAAAAACATTATCTGATCCTTTAAAGAAAGAAAGTTTGTCAGCCTTTGTCCTGTAACAGCTGGCTCCCTCTCTCCGCTCTGTCCTCTTTGCTTACCTTTGCCCTTCTCCTGAAGAACTTGCCCTTCTCTAGCCCCTGGGCCCCCTGTGATCCTTCGCTTAATCAGGCATACTTTTCCTTCCCAGGAATGCTCTTTTTTGTAGATAGCTCCCTCACTCCATCAAGGTGTCCCTTTTCCCTGAGGATATGGTCCGGTCCTGTCTCTAGGCCAGGCATGGTGGCGCGTGCCTCTAAGTGGCAGTCGAGTCCCTCTCGGGGCAATGTAGCAAGACCTAGTTCCAAAAAAATAGCTGGGCGTGGTGGCGCGCGCCTGTAATCCCAGCTACCTGGGAAGCTGAGGCTGGGGATTGCTTGAGTCCGTGGTATCCCAGCAACGTGAGCCTGTGGTTCCACAGGCAAAAATAGCGAGACCTAGCTCAAAAAAAAAAAAAATTAAAAAATCCCCTTCTCCCTTTCTCTGTTTTTAACTGGGGCATTTGCACTGACACCTGCACTCTTTTGTCCATAGCTTCACACCTTTTTTGGCATGCCACTTCAACTGGCTTATTTTCATATTAACTTTTTTTTTTCCATTGTTCTCGCACCTTCTGTTCTTAAACCACACACAAGGGCAACATTTTGTCTGTTTTGTTCACTGCTTATGCCCTTATTGCCTGCAACCATGATTGACATAGGTGCTCCATGAAGACTTGTTGAGATGTTTTAAGTTATTGGATCTTTCCCAAATGCATCATCCCAGTGGATGTTCTGTCACCTACTGTTCGTGCTTAGTCTGTCAGGATCAGGAAAGGCTAGTACCCACTTCAGGGAAGAGATATGTTTTACTCTTACCATTTCCTTCGATTGGTTACCTGATAATATTTTTTTTATTTTGTTTACTGATAGGAAGTATTCAAAAAGCATTCTGGTTTCACTTAGTTGGCAAATACAGCGCATTTCAAATATCTTAGGATTGCATTATGTATGTATTATGTATCCTTAGTCATTATGTATCCTTAGTCAAAACATTGAGAAAGAACTTTTTTTTTTTTCAATCTGTGCCTTTGTGGCAAGGCTTTAAATGGTAGGGTGAGATTGGGGTTTTCCATCATTATGGGTGTTTGAGTAGGGACGATAGCTGGAAGTGTATGTAATTTATAGGTTTTCAATTTAGCCTGCCCCAGTGCCTTTTTTCAGCTGTAAAAAGAAATTTCTAGAGGGAAATATCAGTATTCAGTATTTTCCACATTAGTATTGTACAGAAATTGAATGCCTCTGTGTAGAATGAATTTATTTGCAATGATTTGGAGAAAGTACTGACTTTACATGTGTTAGTTTATCCTCTCAGTGAGTTCATTGTTGTAGCCCCTTTACTACCAAGCATAGCTCCAGCTATAGATCCCATGATGGCAGAATGTGACTCTGAGATGGGGTGTTCTTGTTGTCATTGTACTATATCCCTGTCAGCTGAAAGCAGAAAAGGCTGGCATAATAGGGTGACTATGTACTGCCAACATCAAGCACTGCCATCTTGAATCAGGCAGCATAGAGAGTAAGCACTCCACACATACATCAGGAAGCTCTGGGAACTCCAGCTGACAGTACATGTGCCTTCTCTCTCTACTGTTGTATGTTATTTATAGTAAATGCCATTTATCAGTTGTTATATAACCTTTTTTAAAAATCAAATTTCATTAGCGTATATCAGGTGAGTTCTGTAAACCAGAATCAGGGCATTTGGTTACTGGGTATGGATAGTTTGCATGTAGTTTGCACGGGGAGAGTTAAATGTCACACCTGTAACTTTCCTGGTCCAGAAAAATAAAGAGATTTTCTTTCCTTAAAGGAGCAACTTATAGTACTAGGAAGTTTTATCAGGTGGTTTTCTTGCTGAAATGAAATTTAGCTTAAAAAAAATACTGAAACAAAGAGGAAGCAGTTTTTGGTGAGATGTTATGTTCTGTGGTTATGTGAATTACTCTGATATGCATTTTGGTAAAGCATATGTTTTGATAGTCAAAACTATCTTTTTTAGCTTTTTTTAAAATCTAAGCTGAACTTATAATACACAGGGATTTTTACTAGCGCTTGGAGGATTTTAGTTTTCCTTATCTGGAATAAAGCTGAAACTAATAGTGGAACAGAAGGGTGGTAGAATGATAATTAGGCTTTTGGGCAGGTTGTATACTGTGGGCTCTTCTTCCAAGGGTAATGAAATCAGGATCTGGTTAATATCCAGGTGTCTGGCATATAGGTTGAAGAGTAGCAGAGCCTCTCAGGAGTCAGGGAAAACAAAATAAAAAACATATTCTGAGTTTAGGTCTAAAAATTACTAAAGAGCAAACACTGTGCTTGTACATACTGTCATATCAAATGGATAACACTCCTATTTCCAGTCAGTGGTGGTGATATAATTTCAGATGTCTTCTTTTTAAATAGGGTGACTAATGCCATTTCCTAACTGAAAATCTCATGGTTTACTATAATGTTACTGTGAACTGTCATAGCTTTACTTTTCATGTGGTATTTTTTTACTAAATCTGTGTCTGTTAATGTATCTTCTTGAGTATGAATTGGCCTGCTGTCACATTAAGGCTGTCTGGAGAGTCACTTTTCTGGCCATATCCCTTATACTCTTGGACCTCTAGTTAAAAGGATGTTAGTTTTTAGTTTGAAATGAGGTAATTTCCTACTGTAAACTTGTCTCCTTTTTGTCAGTTACATGTTTATGAACTCTATGCTCAAATATGAAACTTACTGTAAATAAGTATTTGTGAAAAGTTATTCTCTTTTCTCTTGCAGGTGTTTTCCAGAGAACGAGTCCTTAAACATCTTTGCTGTATTGACTCTGAGCTGTCAGGAGACTCAGGCTTATGAGGAGGTACTGTCACACAAAACAGTGTCTAGCGAAGACAACGAGAAAGAGGGAAAAAGATCATCGGAAAAAGAAGCTAAAAACACTATAGAAAACCATGGTAGGTTATTATTTACATTTCTTTAATTACAGAAGATTCTGATAGCTTCTTAAAATGGAGTGTTAACAGTTGAGGGCAAGTGAAACAGTGGTGTTAATTTTTGGCTCTTGTACATCACATAAAAATGGCACTCTATTTAAGCAAAGCAAGTGAGTTCAGATTTATTATGAGCCCTTTAAACCACCAGATGGAGCCCCATGAGCCTGCAGGCCATCAATTATTAAATACAAGGAGGGAATGCTCATAAATAATATTTTCTAATAAAACTGGCATTAGTAAACCAACACAAATAGCTAAGGTCACCTTGAACTTGAAATAATGTAATTTTTCTCTAGTCTCTTATCCAACATTTCCCATGGAAATTAAAATCTTCAATTAATCCTTTATCTACTGATATGGTGTAGCAATTTATAAAGGTATGCGAGAGTATTTAGCTTAAAAAGCTGCTTTCCCCCACATTTAAAAATAATAGGGTCAAGTGTTACATGTACTGGGGGCACTGAACCTGAATATCAAGGAAACCTTGCATTTTGTGAAAAGTTGAAAGTTAAATTGAATTTGAGATGTTAGATGAGGTAATTTCCGTTGCCTAGTTTTTTTATTGGTTAAATGGACTGAATTTTCCCCCTATCATTCTAGAGGATGTTGGGTGGGTTTCCCATAGTATAAGTGAGAAGGAGCTTATGAAAGACGTTATAAGTTGGAGAAAAGGCACAAAAATATTTAATCATCAGTATGTTTGAGATATGTTGTTTAGCAATTCTGATGGTATTTCTTTAAATGTTATTTGATAATAGAATTTTCCTCCAGGGATTATAGCTTGGTTGACTTGCTCTGATAACTTCTGAATGGGGGAAAAAGGTGTTAGCTAGGGATTTTCTCTGGTTTTTACAGTAAGATATAAAAACTACACTGGATTTATGTTTCTTCCCATGTGAATTTTGCCCCCACATTATTTATTTATTATAGAATTGATTAAAGAAGTGCTTTATACATGTTTTTTGTCATAGTTGTTGAAAACTCTTTTCCTAGCTCATTCATTTAAAGTTTAGCTTAGATTTTCTGGTGTAGAAATTTTAAGTTTAAATTATAATTTTCATACCTCTCCTATTGCTTTTCTTTTTGCAGCTCAGATTGAATGAGAATTGTATTTCTGCAGATTTCTTTCAATTTAAGTTTTTAATGTTTGTTTTTTAAAATAGCTACTTTGAGTTTATTTGGATATATAAGATTCCTCTCTAGTTTTTTTCTTTTTTTGGTAATACCATCTATTGAGACAAGCATGATGCTTATCCTATCTAGGAGACTCTTGGATTAACATTGGCAGGCTGTACTGTTTATCAGAGAAGTATCAGAGGTTTATGTTATGCAGTGATAAGTCATTTTGCTAGTGTGAGGCAAGTGGTGCATGAATCTAATAAACAGCCAGCATCTCCAATTTGTTATATGGCCTTATTTGTTGTTGTTGTTACTTATGTTGGAATTTATATGAGTAAAATTTCATGAAGTGATTTCAAAAGTTCCTTTGTGGCAAAAGACTCTAGTTGGGAAACTGGTTGGGAATGGGGAATGTTGAACAAGAAAGAAATTGAGACAGAGATAGTATATAGGGAAAAAAATCATGTGATTGATGTTAGTCCTTTATGTATATAGTAATTAAGAATTTTAAAGTTTATAATTTGCTTCTTGTATAGCGAACAGTGATTCTGTGATATTTGCTGGTGCCCAAATATCAAGTACTGTTATTCAAACAAAAACGAGAAAAGACTGATGAAGAATTGTGAATGTTACTGTGCAGCAAAGACTTTAAAATAAAACATTCCCATCTACTAGCCTCTGATTTCATGTCTGGAAATACATTGTAGCTACCTTTAAGTGGAATACTCAAGGCTAGTGGAAACTCACCCACTTACCCTTGTTCATTTTGTTATATACCTACTGGTGCAGATGTCCAAGTGGTATTTGTAGATTTGGAAATACTCAGAGACTTTTGCATGTGTGATTCATCTGCATGAAGGATCTACTTTATTAAATTTTCATGAAATTCAGCCTATTTCTGGGCTCTAATCTGCTCTACTGATTTCTGGGCCAGCATGTCATTTTAATTACTACTTTAAAATTTTTTTATACTTTGTTTTAGGATAATGTTACCACCCATCTATCTTTGTCAAGTGTCTTTTGATAGTCTCAATATTTTTTTCCACAAATGGGCTTTGAAATTTTTTTAGGTAATGTGGTTATAACATTAGATAAGGTTTCAGGTATGCAGCACTGTCAGTTCTATCTTTATATACCATATTGTGTTTGTCACCCAGAGTCTAGTTTCTATCCATCACCGTAGAGTTGGCCTCTTTTACCCAAATTAGCCACCCTGCTTTCCCCCTACCTTAGTGTGGTAGCCATTATTTTGTTTCTGTAGTCTAATATAAAAGTTCTTTTTGGGGGGAGGATGGGGTTTGATGGTAGTTGTTTATACATTTGTTTCTTTATCAACCACATGATTGAAATCATGGGGTGTTTTTCTCTGTCTTGCTTGTTTCACTTGCATTCTACATTCTAGGTCCATTCATGTTGCGATGTCAGTATTTCATCTTTTTAAAGAATAGCTGAATAGTACTCCATAACACATCTTTATCCACCCATCTGTGAATAGGCATCTAGGTTGTTTCCAACTTTTCACTGTTGTTAACAGTGTAGTGAACACGAGAGAGCATAGATCTTTTAGTGTGTTCATATTCCTTGGATAAGTCTCCAGCAGTGGGACAGTTGAATGTTATTTCTATTCTTAATGTTTTGCGGAATCTTATTGTTTCCCATAATATCTGCACCAGTGCACATTCCTATCAGCAGTGTATGAGGGTTCCCTTTTCTACACATCTTTGCAAGGCGCTTCTCATGTGGTTTTGGTTTGCATTTCTATACTGATAAGGACTTCTGAGCATCTTTTCTTATTCCTACTATCTGTATGTCTTCTTTGAAGAGTGCCTGTTCAGATCCTCTCTTTTTTAACTAATTATTTGTGGTTTTTGTTGTTGAGATTAGGAGTTCTTTGTAAATTTTTGATATTAATCCCTTGTCTGACACATGATTTGCAAATATCTTTTCCCTTTTCAGTAGGTTACTTTTTTGTTTTAGCAGTGGTTTTTTGCACTGCACAGAAGCTTTTAAAGTTTGGTTAAGTTGGTTTGTTTTTGCTCTTGTTTTTACAGATATTTTACTAAGCCTGCTATTGAAGAACTGGACTCACCTGTAATTTCTTCTGGGTCTTTTGTGGTTTCATGTCTAGTATTCAAGTCTTCAGTCCATTTTTGTTTGAATTTTTAAGTGTGGTTTAAAGTCTAGTTTCAGTTTTTTGAATGTGGGTTTTGATTTAGGTAAAATATCTTGAGAGAATTTTGATTGTGATACAGTGCATTTGTAGATAAGCTTAGGAAGTCAGTTCTTTTGCAATATATATTTTTTTCCACTCCAGAAATTAGAATGGACTACTACATTTTTTAAAAGGTAAAGCCTTGAGCAAAAGTTTAAATGACAAATAGTGAAATATACTTTAATAATCCATAGTTTTACTGTAGTGTTTATATATAACTTTGTACTTTTTTGTATTACTGTGGTATGAAAATCTCAACTTTTCAAGGTGCAGAAGTGTCCAGCAAGTTAGAAAGGGGGGGCCCGGATATTATGAGTCACTGTCATGCATGTCTAGACCCTCTCTGTGGTGACTGGTGTCTGTTTCTGGCAGGTGTTGTGTGATAGGGATTATCTCTCTTGAAGTGGCATTTAAAATGTACAGGTTCTGATAAAAGGTAGTGCGTACATAATATTGAGTGTGACCTAGATGAAACCAAACACGAATAAAAAGACCTTTAATTTTCTGATGTGGGGTTTTATGTCTTTGTTCTTAAGCAATTTTTTATTGTCTTAGCTTCAAGTATTTCACATTTGACAATTAACATTATGAGCTGACTTGTTTGTATACCATTCTTTTCCATAACATTCCCATTGGTGAAGTAATTGTTTTCTCTCTTCTGACAGAGATCTATTCGATCTTTTGCCAATGATGATCGCCATGTTATGGTGAAACATTCAACAATCTATCCATCTCCAGAGGAACTTGAAGCTGTTCAGAATATGGTGTCTACTGTTGAATGTGCACTTAAACATGTCTCAGACTGGCTGGATGAAACAAATAAAGGCACAAAAACAGAGGGTGAGACAGAAGTGAAGAAGGAAGAGGCCACAGACACCTATTCCAAGTGAGTGTGGTCTGACCTTTCAGGTGCTTTACCGCCATGCCCAGGGCCCAGGCTGTCTTTTCACTGGATTGCTATTGACGTGCTATTCCTTGGGTTTTCTCCTTTATGTAATTCTAAACAAAGGAAGTAAATATGGCATTTTTCTGAGTTAAAACTGAGAGAAAGCAAAAAAGGAAAATGGCTAGATCCAGAAAAAGAAAATGGAATGCCATTTGGAAGTATATGAAAACCTTTACCATCTTCTCTTTGGAGCTTGTGATATGTCTTCTCTTTCATGTGCTGGTTCTGCCTTGTAAATTCTGAAATAAACAGTAGTGTTTTTGACCTCTGGGAAATCATTTTATGATTTAGGAAATGTGTAATTTTTACTTTGCTGATTCCCAGGTTTTAGCATGGTATCTTGCATAGAATCTCACTGGATATTTGTGGAATGGGTGAAGGAGTAATAGGAGTCTTTCAACAATTGTAGCGGAAAATTCTCTAACTATTGAAAGATTAGTTAGATGAAGCCATTATAGCTAGAGTCACACTTTGATACCATTATATCCTGCTAAGCTTGGAGTTATTGTTTTGAGCCATGTCACCGTGACTGAAAAAAGAGTATGACTTCCTTTGAAAGATGAAGCTCTTTTGACTGTTCTGTTTTAATTGACTTAAAAGAATTACTTTGGTTACAACTTGTAAATAGGGGATAGAGGTTGCAGAAAGCCCCCCAAGCTTTCAGTTTAAAATCAATGTGATAAGTAAAGATTGGTGGAAAAATATTGATAAATTGATTTTCTTCACTGTGAGGATACTGCAATCTTTGCAACTTTAGATGCGTCAGTATTATTTTTTCCTTGCTAATTATACACAGGAGTAGTATATAGATTGTGTCGAGTTATAGTCTTGTCAGCTTGAAGGTTCTTGGCAGTAATTCAGTTTTTCTGGCTTTAAAAAAGATTTAGTCAAATTTGGGGGTTGTGTTAATGAGTATTATTATCCAGTAAACTAGCTCTGTATGTCCCAGTTCCTGTGCAAACCACATAGTCCTGATTTAATTTTTAAATTTCACTTTGAAGTTTTGAAACTTTTTTATTGTGGTAAAATATATATAACATAAAGTCTGACAATTTTAGCAGTCTAAAGTGGTTTAATTTTCAGTGAAGGTCAGACCTTTTTAATCCATCTTCTGCTGTTTTTCTCAAGACAGAACTTTCAGAAAGCGCTCTAGTAGACTTCTTAACTGGATCAAGACACCATATTTTAAAGGATTTAAAAAAAAAATAATGTACTCCATACTTTCATTTAGGTTTTTAAATATAGCTGTATGTGTTGAGGCTCTTCATCATTTCTGTAAAATTTTTCCATTTTGTGTAACAACCCCATGTCAAGCTCCTGTCTGTGCTAATTCCCTCTGTGGGATTCAAGGAGAACAGAGTAATGTGTCCTGATTTTGTGTATACTAGATGCAGACTCATCTTCAAGAACAAAGCTGTGTTCCAGTAGTAAAAACATGATAGTGGTCTTGATAGAGGCTATCACATTTGTCAGTGGGCACAAAGATGAGTGAGGGCTAGCTTCTTTTTGTTAAGAACCTGTGTAGCCAGGCACTGGTAGGCATACACGAGGTAAAACTGTCTTGTTTTTCCTTTTCACAACTCACTCAAAGTCAAAGAAAATGTGTAAGATCTCATTATTTGTGCTGTGAAGATTATTAGGATCTGTTCTTAATTTTTAAGTAATGTCCAAATTTGGGCCAGTTGCTTTACCAAAACCCACTATATTCAAATTCTTTATTCAGATTCAGAACTGAATGGAGACTTAGTTTCTTTGCTTAGTCATGCTGTGTTCTGAGTAAGACCAGGTGTATCGTAATCTTGATAAAAAATTTAATAAGCCAGCTAGTAAAGACTAATTATTAGTACCTACAATTTATTGAAAGCCAGTTACAGTACCACATTATTTTTCACACTCTCTTATAACTAACCTACCATTTTATCACTCTCCTCTGTCCCCATTTGATATACAAAATTTCTATTGCTTCAGATTTACTTACAAAAAAAGTGACTCAGAGTCATTAGCAAACTTTAACTTGTTTAAAGTCACTAAATGGGTTTGTGTGATGGAGCCAGGAATCATATTCAGATCTCTGGGTCCAGTTATCTTAGTACCTATGCTTCAATATTCTGTGACTAAAATGTGACAGTACAGAGAAGGGAGAGCTTATTTTCTGGTTCTGACATCAGAGAAGAGCTTATTAAGTAGGTAACATTTACAGTGGGTAGGGCTTTAGCAGGCAAAGCCTGAAAAGGGGAGAGAAAATAAGTCAGTGAAGTGAGAAACTATAGGGATTATTTAAGGAATAATTACTGCTTATTGAGCTATTTATATATGGCAGACATTGGACTAAAAGTTCGTTACTTTCATTAAATTAAAAATGTTGATATCTCTTCTGTAAGGTATTACTCCTTTTTTTACAAAAGAAAAATTAGGTTTACAATAATCTATTAATTTATAATTTATCCATTGTCACGTAGTAAGTGACCAAGCCAGGATTTGAACCAGGAAATCGTGTTTCCTCTTCAGTTGTGGCCCAGTATGCTAAGTGTCTACCTGTTCAGTAGCACACCAGGAAAATTGTGGATGGCGTGCCAACCATGCAGAGCTTCAGAAATATTAGCCTGGTTTAGTATGCTGTACAGAGTGTACAGTAGACATATGCAATCGAAGTACAGTAGGTTAGATATGGCAGAGGTTGTCACTCAAGGCTAGTAAAGAGGAGGTTTTGAAGTAGTTTATGTGATAAGAACCTGAAAAGAAACTAATCTGAAAGCTCTGGTTGGACGGTGATTATGGAAAGGGAGTTTACCAACTGTTCCTTGTTTTGGGAGAATTAGAAGATGAGTGGGATAAAAGGATATAGAAGAAAGACTCAGAGACTGATGACTGAGATTGTTCTTAGTATCATCAGTTCATTTCCTGTATGTGGATCACTTGCTTTAAAATGCTCTTTATTTCTGTACTGCATCAGCTTGATAGTTTTTCATTGTGATGGTGTTTATTGACTCTCTTAGGTGTGCCAGGCACTGAACACCCCACCTGTCTTGTTCCTACTGTTACAGTTTGTTTCTCTCCTCCTTTCTTGAGTTGGGTCTCCATTCCACTGTCTTTTGCCCAACTCTCTTGAGTCTTTGCCTCCAGCTAGAATGACCTTTTCTCTATATAACCAGATCAAGACTGTTGAAATGAAACTTTCAGGTTGTCTTGCTGACCTCTCTCCCTCTTTTGAGTGTAGGAAGTTGACTCTAATAATGTAAAGAACCTGAATGTTGTGGTCATGCCAACTGAAATTTGAATCCAGGCTTTATCAAAATTTTACTCTCTTTGAACTTGAACAAATAACTGAAATTCTGAGGTTCACATTTCTTGTCTTTCAGAGACTTGTGAGGTTTAAATGAGAATTAGTGACTTGCATCTGTCATATTTACTTACACCTCCCTCACCTGACCCCTCCGCTTAACCCAGTCACAGCTTTTGTGTTTAACTACAGTGTGCTTCTCAGAGACAGGAGAGCTGGGCTCTCTCCTTTAACATGCTTTCCATTTGCAGATACTTCCCTAGCTTAGTTCCATTTCTACTTGTGATTAAAGAAAATGAACTAGTAAGAAATGTTCAGTATTAAAATCAAGGATCAGTTACTAACATTTTTCTTATGCAGCATTTATGGCTTGATGTCCTTTGAATGTTCTTTTAGTTGTTACTTGATTTAGAATGCATATGCTGGCAGATTATTTTTTGGTTTGTTCTTTCTTCAGTTCTTCACTTTTATCACATTATTCTGCTTTCTCCAGAACCCTTTGTCAACTCCTAGAATTATATACATCTATAAGCAGTCTTAGCTCATCTAGCTGACAGCTATTTTACTTTTATGGATACTGATCCAGCAGTTACCATAGGAGTAGAATTCAGATCTTTCAGATGTCTATCCTGATGCTCTTTCTCAGTATACCACATTTCGTAGAAATTCTTACTGAAAAATTAATAGGAAGTTTTCAAAAAGTTTGAAAAGATGTTTAAGGATATAGAGTATTTTTTGATTTTCCTAGGCAACATAGAGATAATAAAGAATGGAAAGACTGAATGTCTGAAATACACTCCCTATTGATTCCTTTGGAAAGATAGATACTTCATGAGCCTTAAATCTGAGTCCTACTTTTGAGGAATTTTGGGTGCCTATAATTACATATTCCCTTATCAGTTCTTTGGATATCTAGGAAGCTAAGTAATGAAGTTATAGTTTGGGAAATAGGTTGTAAAAGTAATCATTCAGACTTTTATTTTTAGGGATCAAGGTGGTCGGACATTGTGTGGTGTGATGAGGATTGGCCTGGTTGCAAAAGGCTTGCTGATTAAAGATGATATGGACTTGGAGCTGGTTTTAATGTGCAGAGACAAACCCACAGAGACCCTGTTAAATACAGTCAAAGATAATCTTCCTATTCAGATTCAGGTGAGTACAGTTTAATTGCACCTCTAGGAAAATTTGTAAAAAGGTGAAAGTAGGTAGTGACCTTGCACAACGAATAACAAGGGACTGGTCTTAGTAAAGGGCAGGCACAGACGGAAGGATGCCACCACTGCGGGTCAGTGATGCCACCATCGCGTTTAAAGCCAACCTCTGGTGACTTGATATATGTACCCCGTTAAGATGACTGCTCTGCTAAGGTCTTGGTTTTTCAGGTGTGTCTTGCTGAGAGTCTGTTTTGTAGACTAGGTCACTCATCATCATGCAGGGAAGAATCAGGAAGGAGGGCTGATGCAATGCAGGGAAGAAATGAAAGTAGGAGAGCCTAGACAACTGGACACTGTTAGTAAGTTAACAGTCACCCAGTTCTTCTGTAATGGAAAATCGTTATTAATTCCTTGTCCCCAAACTTTATTTACACTGGGATGCATTTAGAAAATTGTCAGGTTGATATGCTTCATGGAGGATACTCCTAAAGGCTCCTAGGCCTGAAGGCAGCCAGCCAGCCCAGAGCTCTGCTCTCCCTGGTACCCCCTCTGTCGGCTTGCTCTGAGGCCAAGCCACATCACCGGTTGGGAAACAAATGATCTTGCATTATCTCTGGTATAACTATAATCTTCTTATTAGTTATGTCCATGGGTCCTTATGTGCTTGTCATATGAAGAGATGTAGATTTGTAGAGGCTAAACTTTGAGTTACTGAATGCTCTATTTTCTTAGGTTGGTTTCTTTGATTTGTATTTCTTCTAAGAAGGTTTTTTGTTTTGGGTTTTTGTTTTGTTTTGTTTTTTCCCAATTCTGAATTCAAAATTTGTTTTTGCTAGCTTCGGTACTGGATTTTTTTTTCCTACTCACCAGCTGATCTTCAAAACTGTTGTCTGAGTTTTTAATCTGTCGTTCCAGACACTCAAATTTGTGCTACTTGTTTCATATATATATTCCTCTATATTGTTTGGAGAAGCACTGTTTTATTTTACCATTCTGCATTAGATCTTTAGGTAGGATTTTCTAAATGACCCAGTAAACATATTTGACTTTCAGTGTTCAGTTCTGATGAATAAATGTTTTCTGTTCTTTCAAGGGTTAAATTTATTTCCTAAAATTAAAAAAGTCCTTTTGTGATTATTTGGGGAGGGAGAGAAATAAGCAGCATAGTATCCCTTAAATTTTTAAAAATGGGTGGCTCATAATGGGTTTTTGACTAACTACACTTTTTGTCATTAGACTATTAATAGATTTTGTCATTTTTGCATTATATTTTAAATTTAATTGATATGTCCGCTTTTGTTACAGTGAATATTGTCCCTCTTGAATCTAAAATAATAGAGGGTCGCACATGTTAGAGGCATTTTCAGTTATCTCACTTCTCTGTTCCCTTTGGTGAACCCTGTTTCTTATGACAGTGCTTATGTCCCTCAGGTGTGTTGGGGTAGAAAACAGGAAGTTCTGAAACTCGATCACATTTTCCCAGTATTGGAGATCGGACAGAATATATCAAGTTTCAGTCTGTGTTAGTAGAGCTTTCTCTGTGCAGAACACTGTATGAACTTTGTATTTTTTCTCTCCTGAGTGAGGGTCATTTCTGGGCACCATAATTTTAAAATGTTGTCAAGTTAGCAGGTATGCAAGGGAATGACTCAGGAGAGAGGTTAAGCTATAGAAACCATTTCAAGTATGAAGCGACTAGGACTAAAAAAGATAAATGTCTTTAAGTTTTTGAAGTTTCTTGAAGAAGGTCAAGAGAGTTGAACTCTGAGACCAGTGGAGGGAGTCATGAGGAAGATATTTCAGCTTAACACAGCCATCAGTTACGTTAGGGTGAAAGAGCTGTTTTGTGCGGTGTTTAGATCCATTTTTACAGATATTTGGGGTAAAGGTACCCCCAGTAAAATGGGGATGTAATTTTACAACCATCTCAGATTTAATTATATATACACATATATGCTACAGTCAAACACATAAGCACGTACATTGTTATTACTAATATTTCTGGAAATTATTTTGGGTATAATTTCTACCTTTACTCACCTATTTCCCCCTTATTTTCTTTGTTTATGTGGAAAACCAGTCGTTGCTACTATATGATCTTCTTTTCTCTTGTACCTTTTCCTAAGCTTTCAACTAAGCACCTTAATTAGTTGAAAAAAGACCATTTTTTTCTTGTGTAAACTTTTCTTGTGCAATTTTAAGACTTCTTTTAACAAGGGTGACCAAAAGCAGAAACCACTCAGATCCTAGGCCAAACTTCATACCATATGTATGTCTGTCACCATGGATGTGTCTTATGGTGATCTGAATGAAAAAAAAGAATGTTTAGTTAAATTTATTTTCTAATGAGCATCTTTAATACTCTTATATTAGTGAAATAAAGATGAACAGTTTTCTGGCCCCCCTCCCCATATTCTAGTTTATTTTTTCCAAGGTTTGCCTGACCCCTTCCTTGTTTCCTCTGCTCACACTTAGTATAATAATGTATTTTCTTTCTACTACCTTTTTGATAATGTTTAATGGTAAAATGCTATTTTTATGCAAATGACTTTCAATTCTTTTAGTGCTTATGATTCACTAGAGACCTAATTGTGTTCCCACTCAACTGTTTATATAAAGTAATGTATACTAAATTTCATCACCAAGAATGAATCTGTGTAACTTATCAAATTATATACTTAATGTATTATATATACTTACTACTATAATATTTGATATAATACTATATTAAATATAACTTAATGTATGATCTCATTGGTCATTATTTTGTGGAAGACCTTCAAAATATATGTATATAATTGTGTGTTCTAAGCAGTACTGAGTTTCTCAGGGGGTATCACATAACTTGTTCCTCATGATAACTCTCACTGGAATGATCTCTGAAGCCTATTGTCAGAGAACAGAAGGCATATTACTTTTTTTTTTTCCCTTACTAATTTTTTTCTGGTGAGTGACTGTGTAGAAACCTTTTTTTATTCATGCATACTTGAGTCTCTTTAAGCATTCTATTTTTTTCATACAAAAATCTATATACACTCTTAATTCCCTACCTTGTATTTACACTGATGTGTCAAAAAGGTATTGATTTAAGAAAGCATTTGCAGTCATTTATTATTCTACAATAGTTTTCTCTAATAATTTTAAAAGAAAAACTAACACTATCACATAATAATGCTGTTGCTAATTTACTTTAAAAAATTAGAAGGGTTTTTAGTATAATTGTTTCAGATTATCTGGATGTTTGACATTATGGTTACTTTTGGGGGAAGGATGGAGAAGGACAATCTGCTGGTAAGTTGGGAGGAGAAAGAGAAATGTTATCCCTAAGCTAAAGAATTAAGGACTTTACTCTTTCAGCACAATAATACTAAAAGCTAACCACATTTGAGAACTAAGGGGCAGTCATTCATTTTTTGAGATTTTATCTAATTAGGTGTTTTTGAAATCTTGGTGACTTTCAGAAACTCACAGAAGAGAAATACCAAGTGGAACAATGTGTAGATGAGGCATCTATTGTAATTCGGAATACAAAAGAGCCCACGTTAACTTTGAAGGTGATACTTACTTCCCCTCTAATTAGGGACGAATTGGAAAAGAAGGATGGAGGTACACACATACATAGATATATATATCTATATATATATGTGTATTTTTTGTTTGTTCATATAAGAACTCTTTTGATTGCTGTTAACTGTTTTATGGATTTGAGAAACAAGTATCTTCATTTGTTTTATGCCTCTTACTGTATTTTAAACATCTCTACTTCTACTTACTCACTATAATTTGTGAAAATGTATATATTCAAACTATAAAATGTTAATTCAAAGACCTGTGCTTACCATGTTGGCCTTAACCCTGCTTTAATTTGATGTTATACTACTTTGGTATTCTGTTTTGCTATGTCTAGTATTGCATTGTTATTGGCACCAACCAAGTTATTCCATGCAGTTTGACATAATGATTTGATTTTAGTATTAAATGTGGTCTACAATAGTGCTTTTACAAATTTATTCACTTATTTTTCAAAATTACTCACTTGTACATTGTGCTTTGATTTCTAATATAGCACTATAACCTTGTAAGATTTATTCTTTACGTAACTGCCTGTATGTAAAAATGTTTTATAATGTAAGAAATATAAGCAGGGAGTTATTTTTTTTTAATAAATAATTTTCAGTTAAATTTTTTTTCTAGGAGTTTGTGAACATGTGAATGAACATTTGAATACTATATATGTGAGGATCATACTTTAAAACTTTATTCTAAAGTTAACAAATAATTCTGTAGTGTTGGCACTATAAAAGAAGAGTGAGAAATCCATTTAACCTCTGAGAACTAATATGGAGGCTGGCTGCTGCTTCTGATGTTTTTAATTCTGTTAAGTTAGCTGGTTTCTGCCTCTTGGTCCTGTCCCTAGAAACTTGCCATGTGGTATTTCTCCTGTGTCAGACCTTTGACCAGCTGGCCTTTCTCTGTCAGGACAGTTTAGAGGCAATGTGGCCTGCCTGGGGACTCCCCTTCGCTCTATTTTTCCATCACTTGATGTTCAATTCATTGCTTACTCCCCTACCTGAAATACCAGTGCAGTAAGAAATATTGGTCAGTTTCTTAATTTTTTTTTCAAGTTGCTCATACAGCTAGGAAAAAGATGCTTTTACCAGTGAAATTGAACTTGAAGTTTGGGCAGACATGACTCATAGGACATCTTAAAGAAAAAAGTGATAGATTCCTTTAAAAAAAAGCTTTGTTGAGTAACTAAAATCAGCTATACCAAACAGATATAAACTAGACACACTATGAGTCATATTTTAAAATTAAAATGCATCCAACCTTTAATTGGGTTCATGCCTATACTTTTATTTTTGTATAAAGTATCTATTATAACACTTTTGAAGAACCAATCTTAAATGACTTAATTTCTTTAACAGCTTTACAGTTCACCATTAACTGTAGAACTATAAAATGATTTCTGAAGTATCAAGATAATTCTGTTAATTCTGGTAAGCTGTGTTCTACTTCACCCTCTAGTGTAAATTCAACCATTTCTAAGTGTATTTATAATTTTAGGTTTTCTTAAAAATTATTTAAGTTTAGAGAGATGAGAAAAAGACTGATGTTGCCAAAGATTAGGTTGCCTGTATTATATATTTGCTTGTAACTGTAGGTGATCCTACCACTAATTTTTTTTTTTAATGTTTTAAGAGAACACCTTCCTTCTTTTTTCCCGTGGTTTTGTGTAGATACATGAAATTCTGTCATAGTTTGTGGTGATACCCTTAAGTTTAGTCGGTTAGTTTTGTGACTTTAATTTTTGTTTAGAAAAGTGAGTGCATCCTTACTTAGAGGCTAATTATTATAGAATGGAATTTATAATAAATTAGGAGAGTCATAGTTTCTCTTCAAGATACTTGAGTTAGTAAAGGATCCCAAGATCTCTTGGTCATGAGCTGAAGCTCACAGTTGATGTTAACTTTGTGGGGATCAGGCAAGGTGAAAGACTTGGCTTCGATCTAATGTTAATGCCTTACTTCCTTTCTTTTCTTCGAATGGCAGTGAGATTTGCTTTGCCGTTGTCTTTAACTTTCCAGCTCTGTTGACTTACTTGATATCCCTCATCATTTGCTCATTTTGTCTAACCTGGGCTTTGTCAAAGACAGTTTGTTTTGCACTAGCAGTTTTGCTTATTCTTGGGCAACTTTAAGGCTTCTGCATAACCAAGCATTTGAGACCTAGGCTGTACAATTCTGTTGGACCTCTTTCCTCACATAGATAATGCCTTTGCCTTTGATGCAGTTCTTTTCAGCTGTATGAAAAGGAGGCGAAAGCATAGGATTTCCTTTGGGTTCCAAGAATTTCTGGGACTGAAAGATAACTCCTTCTAAAAAATCTCTGCTTGCTTAAAATGTGAAAAAATAATTAACTTTTTTCAAGAAGACATTTTCCTATAGCACCTCAAATTCTCCCCTCCCAAAACAGACTGTTCACATTATATACATACCTCTTGTCATTCTGTTCCCTCTCTTTGCTGTCTGCATATTTGGGTAAAATCTAAAAAAGGAACTGGAGCACGGTGAAGACTGAGCCAGTGTACAGCACCACCCTTCTCCTCCCCAGGTTGTGGGCCTCCCTTTACTTTAGTCAGTGAACTGTATTAGCTGAAGCATCAGTAATGAACTGGTTTATGATACTGTTTGTGATTTATTGAGGGTAGGTTTCTTTTTCCTTCCCTCTACCCTTTATCTCTAGCACCTAGAATGGTGTCATATACATAATAGGTAATTTAAAAAAAAGTTTTAAAGTGAATTTTCGTAGCCAGCATCTTGTCTGATTAAATAGGACTATATGGTGGCTAGCAAGTGTTAACAATGGCCAGTTCAGAACTCAAGTAGTATTTATTGAAGATTTATCCCTGTTAAGGTATTTTATACCTGCCTGTGTTATCAACTCTTTTTCTTAAATGATTTAATTTAATTTGTGAGGTAGGTAGTTGTCCTGTTTTAAGATGAGGAAAGTCCCAACTTACCCCACTCCTAGGACTTCCCTGTTACTGCCTGGGATGAGTGCAGGAACATGGTAGCTGGGTTAGTTATTCTGCACCACACATTCTCAGCTTCTTTTGGTACTTATGTTTTTAAACCCAGAGTGTATTTGCTATGTGGGTGATAAATCTGTTGTCTATTACATTTACATTACAGTTTAAAACCAGGTGCATAGGGAAGCTACTGCATCTCTTGAACTTAGGCTGAGACAAATCTCTGCCCTCAGTATTGCAGTAGAATTTCAGGGAATTGCAGAAAAATTGTCAGAGTCTGGTTTTCCTGTGTTGGTACCAACATCAATACAGCAGAAGATCACTGAGTGAGTCCTGCTAGGACAAGGCATTAGTCTCACAGTCTAGAGAGGGTTATAATGATGTTGCAGGCTTTTATTTTCCTGCCTTCCATCGCTTTTAGACCTCTTCTCTCTAGTGAAAACCATTAGCCATTATCTTCGCAGTGGCTGACTACAGATACGCTGTCACACCAAGTGACATTTCTAGCATAACTTAGGAGAACAGTGCTCTCTATTGTATCTTAGTGCTACATTTACCTCCGGACTATTGTGCCTGATGTTTTGCCTGGACAGTACTTGAAGTATAATATCTGTTCTCTACAGTGTCAAGGAATTGAGAGAAGGGGCTGTCAGGATAACTTCAGGCCAACTAGATTCTCTCACCATGAACTCTCACCATGAATTTAAGATTACCAAGGAAACTCATGATAACCGAGTTGCATCACTTTATCTTTGAAGAGCCCAGGTTCTAGATATAGAACTCTTGTGTAACATAGTCATATTCTGGCATTCCCACCCCATTTATAGGCTAAGAGCAAAGAGTTAGCTTGCATGTAAGGGCTTGAGAGAAACTGACCAACATTTCCTGCAGTACAGTGTGTTTCTGGTCACTGATCTAACCTCTAACCAAACAAAGTCAGGCATAGTAGACTTCTTTCCTAGTGATTCCGCTTTTCAGAATGGTTCATGTACCTTCAGGCCCTGATGCCAGGTCACTGAACACTAAATTTTTAAAAGCTGGCTTTCTTTGCTTTTGGCATTTTTGCCACTCCCCAGGTCCAACCCCCATGCTGTTTCTTGCCTGTTTTACTTGTCACTGTAGGGAGAAAAAATAAAATGACTCACAGTTTTGTTGTCTCAAATTTAAAGACTCAGAGATGCCTTTTTTTTAAATCAGAAAGACTTTGCTTCCTCACAAAATTGAAATACCTACATTAAATTTCACATAGAAATGTTAAACTTGAAATTCTGCTACAAGTAGCAGTTTTTCCACCTGCTATTCTGTGGTTGTTAAATTAAATAATATGTTTTTCTTAATGAAAATGTAGACTCCATGTATTATATGAAGGAACTTAGGCAGGCAGGGCTTAGAAGTAGCACTGTGGTGCCATATAAATTCACATTATATATTAATAAATAACTTTGGAGGAGACCAAAGGAGATGGGTTTATTGCATCTCTTCTGCTGTTCCCACCTCATGAATTTTGAAACATTTTTGTTCCTGTGACTTGTTGGCTATCAGAGCCTAAAGAAACATGGTCATTCTGATGCTGCAGGAAAAGGGACTCTGTGGCACGTCTTCTGTTAACTATTTGGCACTTTCATTTCTTTTTAGTAGACCTTTCTACCTCCAAATGTTGACTGCCTGTAGCAAGCATGTCTTGCCTGTCTTTTTTAATAAGTTTGTGGCTATAATTTGACTCTGGGGAGAACAGTCTCAAGATTTTGCTATTGTCCCCTTTAAAAATACCCATGTTGTGATGAGAGTATGATGCTATTTATAAGCTCGGGCCTCTGGATGAAAGTGCCAGAAAGTTCAAAGAATTGGGTTTGCTCTGTCTTTCCTACCCACTCTTTGCTCCTCTCCTCTATTACCCCCTCTGCCCGATACTACTGCTTGGTCAGAAGAAAATAAATCTTAGCTTGCCTTGCTGTTAACTTAAGACTGAAGCCTTAAAATGGTCCATATCTTTTCTTGAGATTACAGTATTTAGCAGTCAGTCAACCTTTGACATGTAGTAGTAGTATAGTAGTTTATTTTATCTGGCCCATGAGCTTTACAGAGATGCTTGTATTGACCACAAACATTTCTCCATCGGAACGTTAAGGTGAGTTTGTGACATTTTTGTGTCATATTTATAAAGACAGAATTGAGCAAGTCCAGTTACTGCATTACTCTGTTTTTTTGTGTGTATACTGAAACCCATATATTTCTTTTTGAGGCTTCCCATCTTATGAGTAAAAAAGGGTAATGAATTTAGACCGTGTGTTGTGAACTTGTTGGAAGAGGTTAATGTACAACAATGCAAGTATCTGCTGTAAGCTCAGCTGGTCAGAAAACAAGTGGTAGCACTTCGACCTTTTAGAAGGTTGCAACCTTTAATCACTTTTGAGTTTTAATTTTGCTGATTTGAGTTATCTAACTCAACTTAAAAATGTTGAGGCAAATTGAGTGACTATAATTGGGTAATATTTACTGCCTTTGTGAAAAGGTATATAAAACTTGAAATGTATTTCACGTTTGTAGTTTTAATCATTGTTTTAGAAAAGAAATGAGAACTTTAAGGTGATGTATATAGAGTGTTTACAGGGAAGTTTTAATGCTTACTTTGTTGGATGAGTTTATTTAGTTGTAAAAAAATAAAATTGTCTTGGTACGCTCAGTATATTACATTATTCTCAGTGCATCTCAAGTAAATTAAGAGGGACCCCAGTTTTTCTTAAGAATTGGTTAGTAATTTAAATCCATTTTATAATGAAGTCGTTATTGCTGCTGGTCTCAGATTTCTGCACTCTACACACTGCCAAAGGAAAAAGTGCTACCTACCTATTTTCTGCCATGTGATGTTACATATATGCATAATAAGATCCCAGATTGTATGTTACAGTTGTCGCTGACTTGTTTGCCGAACACTCTTTAGTGCTCCTGTTGTGCTTGTGCATAGAACTGCCTTGATGATCTTTAACTTAAGGAATCATAATGCACTTAATTTAAAAAAAAAATTCAAAAAACCAAACCATGAAATCTTTTGGGAATCTTAGTAGTTTACTCAGATGCTACTGTTTATTTTTATTGTGTGATAATTTGACGGGAATCCTTGGTCAAACTGTTATCTGTCTCTCTCTCTGTCCCATTTCCCCACTAGAAAAGGTTGTGATGAAAGATCCTCCGGACTTACTGGACAGGCAGAAATGCCTGAACGCCTTGGCGTCTCTTCGACACGCCAAATGGTTTCAGGTTGGCTCTTTGTTATTCTCTTACTGTTTTTGTAGACTTGTGCAGGTTTCATTTAGAATGCCTGCATTTAATGGTTTATATTGCGTTATATCAAAAAGGGGGGTACTCTCTACCTAATTAAGGTTGTCATAGGAGTAAATGAGTTAATTTAGGTACAGTGCCTAGTATAGCTTCTGCTGGAATTAATGATGAGTTTATTACCTTATAATCCTTTTTGTTTTAGTACTCTGAAGTTCAGATTATGGCTTATACAGTAAAAACATGGGTGAAAAAAGCTAAAATTGAAGATAGCTGTCTGCAGTGGAGTTGCCAGGAATCCATGAAAGCAGTCATAACAATGTGCTTTTTTTTTTACTCTTAAGTCTACCTTCTGAACCAGCTTTTACTACTTTTAATAACTTGATTTTGTTGTTTGCTTGACAATTGATAAGTAACTGGCTGATTAGTATTCACTCTGAAGAACCTATCCGTCATCATTGTGCTTAAAGTGAAAGTTGGATTTCAACAGGGATACTGGAATCATTTTGTTTGTTTTAGGCAAGGGCAAATGGATTAAAGTCATGTGTAATTGTCCTCCGCATTCTGCGCGATCTGTGCAACAGAGTCCCGACGTGGGCACCGTTAAAAGGATGGGTAAGTACTTACATCTGATTAAAAGCAAATTCTGAAGCTTTGTAGACTGATAAATTTATACAAAATTTGTACGCAGATAAATTTTGTAGAGATCCCACCCACATTACTGTAAAATGGCTGTATTCTGAGCTAGGCATTTATAAAGCTCTGCCCTCTTTCCATGTGACTGTGAATGGCTGGTGGGATGGGTAAGGTGGGCCTGGAAAAATTATGTACTCTTTACAGATTTCTTAGTGCACAGAGCCTGTCCCAGCTGCCTTACTGTATTCATGTTACAACTGAGAAACTTGTTTCTGACAAAAGGCCCCATGCCTGTTAGAGGCCCACGTCTTCTGGCTCTCGCTGGGCGCCGCTGGCGTGCTTCCCCCGCTGCTGCAGGAACCGCCTGTCAGCGCCGCCTTCCTTGAGAGTTGCCGGACGACCGGCCCAAGCTCCCAGACCAGCTTGTTTTCAGTCTTTTTGAGTGTAGACACTTAAAAATACGTTCATTTCAGTAACTAAAGTCAGGCAAGTAGTACCTGATTATGGACACCATTTATATTGCGAAACACGCTCCATTTGAAAATTGTTTTTCCTGATTCAATCCAGATCACCTAAGAAGGTTGTAGAACAAAGTCAGATGGGTCATTTCAAACAAGCAGAGCAGTTATTATTATGTTTTTTTTAAGTATCTTGAGTTTTTAGGTCACACAGTCTGGCGACTTACGTAGGCTCTCTAGAATGTAGTATGACTGTGATTTGAGTGTTTCCTAGGTTAAGTGGGAGATGGGGGTGCGGTAGGGTGGGAGAGTTGAGCTTTGACTTTTATTACTAACTTATGCAAAGTCTTATTAATTAAACCTTTCTTAAATCAATTAGATGATCAATTTTTCTTGAGGCATTCCTTTCAGGGTAGTGGAAAATAAAGTTTTTTGTAACAAAATAATCTATTTTTTCTGAGAAACACTTGATTTAAAAACTCTGGCAGGGAAAAAAGTTGATCATCAAAGGGAAAAGTTTATTGGGGCCTAAGTGTTAAATTGATATTCACCTGTTTGGACTCTGTTGTAAATAGAAATGTCAGCTCACATTTAACTGGAATCCTTTTAACACTTGGTGCATGTACTAATTTGTAATTTAATATCTTCTAGCCACTAGAACTTATATGTGAAAAGTCTATAGGTACTTGTAATAGACCTTTGGGCGCTGGGGAGGCCTTGAGACGAGTAATGGAGTGTTTGGCATCTGGAATACTGCTTCCTGGTAAGGGTTTCAAACTCTACAGGCAAAAGAATTAGAAAAATCTTTTATTTTTCTAAATTTATGTAAGATCTGCACAGGAAAATGATACTTGAAAGTTTGTTTCGCTTGGAATTTTCGCAACTAGAATGTTTGAATGTTGGAAAACTACTATAAACTCTTTCAATCATTGCAATTTGTTTTATATGTACTAACGTAAAAGATACTAATAACATTGTGTCTGCTATGAATTTCCTTACCACAGACTCTGGATTTGAATATGTAGATGGTTGCTTAAAATATTTGAAGTTTATTCTGTCTGCAGTTTGGTATTTAATTTGAAAATATTTAATACATAATTAAAAATGTAATTCCCTTAAAGATTTGGGATGATTCATCATGCTATTTCTGTATTCCCAGAGTAAGGTACACTTTTGGCCTTAGATATACAAGTAACTTCTAGTCAAATGACATTTAAGTTCTAACTTTGAAAATGAGAACGTGTCCTATTTGTTTCATTTAATTGGCAGATTTTTAGCCTAGTTCCTCGGGTTATTTTGTCTTTCCATCTCTCTTTCTCCCCTCCGCCGCCCCCCCCCCCCCATTAGTCTGTTGAATTCTAAACTCATTTGTAAATGGCTTTTGTGTTTCTCTTTTCTTTTGACACAGGAGGTCCTGGTCTTCATGATCCTTGTGAACGAGACCCAACAGATGCTCTGAGTTACATGACCATCCAGCAGAAAGAAGATATTACCCACAGTGCACAGGTAAAAGATGAGGGCATATCACTGTGATCTACAAGAGGACTATCATTAACTTTGTTTTTTGAATTGTTCTGTTTAGACACATTATCTTGCCTGTTGTTGGGATGTTTTGTTGTTGTAATATTAGAATTTAATCACTGTTTTTTTAGCAAGATGTTTTAAGAACTTTATGAATGGCTATTGAATTTTGAATAAATATCATCTTTTGTTCTTCAGCATGCACTCAGGCTGTCAGCCTTTGGGCAGATCTACAAAGTGCTGGAGATGGACCCCCTTCCATCTAGTAAACCTTTTCAGAAATATTCCTGGTCAGTTACTGATAAAGAAGGTGAGTTAAAAAGTTCTTTATTGAGGTTGAAACTGGGTGGTGGTGGTCATGGGATGCATCTCTTGCTCTTTCTGAGGGCACATAGTTAATTGTTAATCCAATTCACGTATAAGAGAGTTTATTGCATTTCTTCCTGACTTTCTTCTCTTCTGTTACATCTGTGACATCAGCCTGCTGTCATTTGTTCTTATTAGTGATGAATTTATGTGACTACCTTGGCCAGATTCCATTACTAGATAGACTTAGGGAACATGCTTTTTGAAATCCTGGTTAAAGGAGAAGAGGTAGGATATAAACTAGAAGATATCATGGTCTCTGATCAGTTTGGTGATCTTTGTCATGCTTGGAAGTATTATGTAACCAAAAAAAAAAAAAGCAAAGCAAAATACAAAGGAGGAGAAAGTATATTGAAAAATTCAGAACTGTCTTTCCTTTGTACTATTTTGTACAAAGTCATTGCTTCCTGGGTTCCACTTGTTGACTGACCTTAGACTTTGAGCAGCTCCTCTTTCTCTGTCATAGATGCTTGTTTCCCCTTTTATAGCTTTCTATTCTATTTCTAATAAAGTTTGGTTTTGAAAGTTCCATTATTAGGTCCCTATTGGGTCTGTTTCTGATTGTTTGCTCCTTCCCTTGATTTTTGATCACAGTAATTTGTCTTCTCATGTATCAATGCTTAAGACTTAAAATGAAAAAGTATAGATAATTAAAAGTCTAGAGTAATGAAATCTTCCTCTAGAGAGGATTTACATTTGTTTCTGGAAGATGACTAGTAGAGTCATCATTCCAAAAGCTTGTCAGTGTAATCAAGAGTTAAGATGACTTAAGTCCGGGATTTAACGTCCTTTTAAGATCTTGACTATTCATCCTTCTTTTTCCTTCTGATGTATGACATTGCAGAGGCCTAACTCACTGTTGGGGGGTCTTATCAGGCTTTCCCTTCTGGGTCATCCTTGAGCCTCAGTTTTTGACCTCTGAGATCTGGATGCATGTTAAAAGGACTCATGTTAAAAGGACTTAGTGGCAGCTTATGGACTATGTAAAATTCCCATAGGGGAAATGTGGCCCCAATGTTGGCTTCCTTCACCTCCTAGATGCTGACTCTAGAAGTCCATAATTCTTTATTTTTCAGGAGTAAATATTTGTTCTACATTCTGCCAAACTTTTCTAAATCGCTCTCATCAGGAAGGCATTTTCATTACTTTCCCATACTAGAAGTGGGTCCTCCCACACTAGAAGTTTTTTGTGAAAGTTTCCCCGTTGACTTAGTGGCTCCGTTGACTAAGGTCGGGGATTTCGGCCTGATAGGATCCGGCTCTCTACATCCTCTACTTCTGTCCTTCCTAAGTCACACCTCCTAGTTAACACCACCCATGAAAGCTCTGGCTTTCATGTCATCTCTGAGCAGCCTCCCTCTTCTGTGCTTGCTGTGCTCTCTGCCTGGGTTTCTTCCCCTGACTAGATGGGTAGCTCTCTCTAATTTTCTTCAGGTCTCCACCCCAAGCTCACCTTGTTAGTAGTGCCTTTCTAACTTTTCTGATAAGCACCA
The DNA here is from genome assembly GCA_004024945.1 of Uropsilus gracilis. Taxonomy (NCBI): domain Eukaryota; kingdom Metazoa; phylum Chordata; class Mammalia; order Eulipotyphla; family Talpidae; genus Uropsilus; species Uropsilus gracilis. The sequence continues at coordinate 67,489 of PVHY01001470.1, forward strand.
CTTATTAAATAGCAATATTCCCTCTACCTTTAGCTTCTTATTTTTCTCCATTATGCTGACAACCATGTCACATGTTAAAATGTGCTTCTCCTTCCATGGATAAGCTCTTTGAGAACAGGGACATTGTTGTATTTTCTGTTACATTTCCAGTATTTATAATTGTCCTGCACATAGAACATATTAAACATTTGTGGTGAATGAAATTATGAGGCTGATAAAAGCACAGGCTTCATAGGGCACTTGTGAGGATTATATACATAAATACATATAGATGATTAAGAATAGTGCCAGGCATGTGGCGATCACTCATATATTCTTTTTTACAAAAAGTTTGCCGTTCAAATGATCACTTTTCATTTCTAGATATTGTAGAGGTTTGACTACTTTTTATAAAACAAGCCTGTTTTCCCCCTCGCTTACTGTTATGATTAGTCAAAGATTTTACAACCCTTTTCGTCTGGGTTAAAAGACTAAATCTTAATCCATGGGACTCTACTTGTATTGCTGGAGGATTTAGGAAACAGATCTGTGTATTTAACCCAGCTTATGATTTCCACACAACCAGAGAGCAATTTTTAATGTAACATACTGGTTGGAGAGTGATTGGCATAGTTTCTTTTTAACTTTTGTCTCCTAAAGACTGTATTCTGGGAGATAGGCACTTAGGGTTTTTTGTAATGCAAATGAAACACAATACTAAGCAGATATAAGCAGATACTGCCGTCTGTTGAAGAGAGAATCAAAATTGATTGACCTGAGTGGTAAGTATTGACTCGGGCAAATGCTGAAGTCAGTGTTTACCCCAAGGGGCGATAAATCTTGATGATCAGAGAATATTTAGTTAATCATAGTAGTGCTGCAGGGTTTCACTAGATGCATCTGGAAATCTTATGGTTCATATCTCTTAAGTGTAACTTTTTCTTGAAGAAAAATTCAATAATTGTTTTTTTAGTTGAAGACAAGTCTTTAAAGTATTTTGGCAAATGATTAGCTTTTGTTCTCTTTTGTTTTCAACTTGGGTAGCCTAAATTTTTGTCTTATGCATGACAGGATTATTAACTATATGTTTTATCCAAGAAATTGATCAGTAGGTTCATTTAGTTTTGTTCCATACCATATGGCATTGCTAAGTCCTGGGTTAGATAGTTTATAAGATACAAGACAAGGAGATATTTTTGAACTTCTTGGTGGACTGAGGAAATACATGCTCTCTCTATGTGCAGTAGGCAATGATACAAGATCACTTTATATTGCTGATACCATAGAAATTCTTCATAGAAATATTTGAGATGATGTAAGCAAAAATAAATCTTACTACCAGGGATGAACTTTAACATTTTGATATCTTTGAAGATTGTTTTTTCTGTTCATACACCTACAAGCATGAATATTTGCATAGCTGTTTGTACGTATATGTACAAAAAAATGCGAAAAAAAGGACTAATAAATTATTTCATGAAGAGTCACTGTAAAATAGCTGCTATCGTAAGCTTCTACATATGGTATTTTAATTGTTAGATGAAAGAGTTGTATGGCTTTTTTTTTATTCCTGAGATTTTCCATCCTGAACATATAGGAACACGTGGTGTAGAGTAAGTAGAATCAGTGTTTTGACTGATAAATAATCTTTCATAATTATTTTTAGGTCCTGGGTCTTCGGCTCTGAAGAGGCCATTTGAAGATGGATTAGGGGATGATAAGGATCCCAATAAAAAGATGAAGCGAAACATAAGGAAAAGTATATAAAAGTCTTTGTTCTTATAATATAAACTGGACAGAATTTATAGTTTCGGATAAGAAAATAAATTACAAAGTGAAGAATTTGACTTTTAAGAATAGATCTTAACTGATCTATTGATTGATGATTGACTAGCTTTCTTTTGTGTTTAAACTTCACTGCTTAAGATACTTAATGTAGTAATGCCTATTACTTTTGCAGTCATGTTAGCATAATTTAGACATAATTTTTTAATTATAAAGGTAATTTGTATGTGTGATTTGAAATTCTTGCTTTTTAAAAACCTGCTGAATTTATGGTGGTCACTTGGAACTTACAAATTCAGAGGTTAAAGTGAAGTTGTCTAATTTCTGATCTCGTTTCTTTTTAACAGTCCTGGACAGTAAAGCAATAGACCTTATGAATGCACTAATGAGGCTAAATCAGATCAGGCCTGGGCTTCAGTATAAGCTCTTGTCTCAGTCTGGCCCTGTCCATGCCCCAGTCTTCACAATGTCTGTAGATGTGGATGGTACAACATATGAAGCCTCAGGACCATCCAAGAAAACAGCAAAACTTCATGTAGCAGTGAAGGTACAGTATATTTTTCACTCATTTTATTTCAACAGTGCTTTGTTATAAATAAGTGCTTATCTTCCTGTAGTAAATGAAATATTTAATGATTTTCAAGATAACAATAACAGCATAGGGGCTTTCATCTCTCCTGTATCACAAAATTTTCCTTTTATGGCTATAAAATATAAATTTTAAAAATTTAGAAAGCACACAAAAAATAAGTATTTCAAAAGCATATCCTAAGACAGGGTATTAATATTTATATATAGGATGCTGGCTTTTACTTCTAATCTTTTTTTTTCACTTCAGTTTTTCAGGTTTGAACTCACAATGTATATATATAGTTTTGTCCTCTGATTTTCCATAGGGAATAAATACCAGCTTAGAACCAATTAAGTGTGCATATACCTTTGTAGAAAATCCCTAAATACTGGAATTTTCCTGAGGACATTTGACCTCTTGCAGACTAGTATGAAATTATTAAAGATCATACAGCCTGAAGATTAATTGTGACTTGAAAGAAGTTATGTATTTAACAGTATGCATTAGATACAGTTTCTCTGTTTGGATGGTCATTTCATTTTGATGGTATTATTAATGCAGGTACAAACACCCTAGAGGCTAAGATATAGCAGTGAACAAAAGTCCTTGCCCTCCTGGAACATTCTAGTGTAGGTGAGATGGGGAGCTAAGACAGCAGTCCACTAATGAATAGATTATATGTCGTGTGTGTGTGTGTGTGTGTATGTATATGTATGTTCTTACATGTTATGATAATGCAGAAAAATAACTGAGCTGTAAAAATACAGGATATCATGTTCTGTCTTGTTCATAAAAGTGACACTTCAAATATGGTGAAAAAAAGTTTTAAAAATGAGATAGAAAAAGAAAACCAAGAATGAGAGGGATAAATAATTCAGGAGTAAGATTAAAAATGACTGTAGCTCTTAGACTAGATAGATACAGCTTTTAGCTCTTGTATATGCTGAGGCTGAGTTACAAATTTAGAACTAATGCAGAACTTTTGAAGTATCACTTCATTGTCTATGACATAAGAAATGGGTGTCACAGATACTTTGGTAGCAAAGACCAGGTATACTCTCTCCTTGGGTAGAGCTCATTAAAAGGCCCAGCTGTAGGCCGGGCACGGTGGCTCATGCCTGTAAGCTTCAGCCTGTGATGCGGCCGGGGCTAGGGATCACGGTTGGAGTCCCGCCTGGGGCCCGTAGCGAGACCTAGTTCCAAAAAAATAGCTGGGCGTGGTGGTGCATGCCTGTAATCCCAGCTACCTGGGAAACTGAGGCTGGGGATTGCTTGAGTCTGGGGTACCCCGGGCAACAAGAGCCTGCGGTTCCACAGGCAAAAATAGCGAGATCTAGTCTCAAAAAAAAGAAAAAAAAAGGCACAGTTGTGATGGACTTTAAAGGCATCTGTGATGCAGTAACACACTGCATGTGTTGTGTGTTTAATAATAAACAATATAAACTTGCGGTCTTATCTTGAACTTGTAATTTAGTAAAATTTGGGAAAGTCAGAAAGTAAAGTGGCAAAATCTGCAGTACAACAAAAGTTAGATTCTATTTGTAACTCATGCTAACAGAGCAGTAGCGGCTGCTGGGAGGGCAGCGTGCTAGAGACAAGGAGAAAGGAGTTGAGCAAAAGATGCAGGCTCTTTAGTAGTGAAAAAGGGCCTATGAGGAGTGAGACCGAGACCCACGTTCCCTGAAAGCCAGGGAATTTGGGGAATTGCTCTTCTGGGGGCTTTTCCTCTGGTCCCTGAGGAGGGAGAATGTGACCTGTGGGACTTTCTGATAAGTCTCATAATGACTAGCCAGCTAGGGCCACTTCCCAGAGAGCAAGCGCGTGACCCCATCCTGTCTTTTTGCCCCCTTCTTATATCCTTTTCGCAGGAACTCGTGTCCCTCTGGGGGTCTCTGACCATGGATCGACAGTTTTTGCAAGGAGGGCCCCAGGTGATCTGATGACAGGCTATCCTATTTTTCTCAGTCTATTTCCTGACAGTTTTGGGGAGGTGGGGACAGCTTAAACTGTGGGCACCTGCAGGGTGGCCTAAGATAAAATAAAGCTGTCCGGAGGCCAGCCTCTTACTCATGTAGTGACCTGTACTTTTAGAATTTGTTAAGCCCTCAGGACCCTATACTTTGGGGTTAAAGTTTGCTTAAGAATTCGGATTGGTTTGTGGAGAGATATTATTCTTTCAGCTGTTATCGTTAACACCCCAGTATGCATTTTTCCAAACCTTTTTCTTTTTTAAACCTGCAATTCCAGAGTTAAAAAAAGCACTGACAAAAGCATTTTCCCTGTGTTTGATGCAAATTCACTTTGAGGGGAAAAACCTCATTTGGTGTGGACCTATTTTTAGTTTTTATTCTAGTTTGCGGAATGTTTTATAAATATATTTGTGCAGACTTGAGGCAGGATCTGAGAATTCACTAGGGATTTGGAAAATACATGGCAAATGTATTATATTAGCCTTCTTAACTCTGAAAAATAAATCATAAGTTCTCAAAAATAATCTGGTCCCAAGGGGCTTGAGGTGAGGAATGGTAGGTCCAAAATAATGTGTATACAAAAGATATACCTAAAATAAAATTGTGTTTCCTTTGTTCAAATAAAAGAGGAGTTATTTTTGTAGTTATCAAAAAGAGTGCCCTCCTTTTAAGTGATGGTCGATTTTCTTTATTACCCATTTACCATAATGTAACTAATCCTTCTAAGAATTTTGATGTTTTTACTTTATTGTTTTCTATTTCTTTCAATTTTTGTGATTATCCCTTAAAATATATTCTATAGCTGGAATTGCTAGGTCCAGAAGAAAGCAGATTTTAATTATCTATTCTTTAAATATGTGTTGATATGCCTATTACAGACCAGGCATATATTGCCAAATTGCCCTCCATAGGGTGGCAACATGTGGTGATGTTGTCAGTTCAGTTGTAAGTTTGGTTCACAGATGAGTTTAGGAGAGTTTTATATCCAGCATGTGTTTATAGAAGTAGAACCCAGTTGATAAAATACCTTGCATTCCTTAAAATATTGCAACTTGGTTTAGGGGGTCTATACCTGTTCAGACAAATTGCACCAGTGAATCTAATCAAAATGAAAAAAGAAGAGATTTGCTCTTCCCTTTGCCTCTAATCCTTTTCCCCAGCTGTCTCTCACAAGGACAGCTTTACAGACAAGTCTGCCATATTCCATGAAAGGACTCTCCAACTAGTCCAGATGGGATCAGGAGTCAGGCTCTTTGGCAAGGTTCTTGGAGCCACCACACCTCTCCCTTACAAAACCTGTGGTCACTACTTTCTTTTGAATGGATGAAGAGTATTTTTATGTGCTTTCTTTTCACTCAGTCTTAACCTTTACTCTTTGAGGATATTATAATCTTTCTCATTTTCAATTCCCTTCTAGGAGAAAAAAAGCATAGTTACATTGGTTTCTTGTTTCCAGAAATCATTATGATTTTTTTCAACTCAATTGGTGTGTTTATTAGGTTGGCTGTGTTTGCCGAACACTTGTAAACTCAGTTTTCTTTTGTATGCCAGTTTTTCACCCTCTATCTTAATTCCAAATGTAATTTTGTTCCAGATATCTGAGAACACCTTACTTTTATTTTCACTAGTATATGTTAATTGGTAATATAGCTTGATTAATAGTCTTAGGATTTATTTATAGAAAATGACTTATTTGAAAATTTTATTGTACCATATGTACACTTTGTCACTATGATTACCAATTACCATCATTTACGTAATTAAAATGGATTGAAATATGCTTGCTGCAATAACAAGTAAATATACAAACCTGATAAATGAGAAGAGGACAGAGAGAAGGTGGTATAATGTAACTCCCCTAGACTGTTTTAATTGTACCTTAAAGCCGCATGTCCTTAATTTTTATTAGAGTAAACAAATCAGGTTTGCTTGTGACTCTTGGTTCTTATTTGTGACTGACTCTCAGCTTGCTTTGTTAACTCTGTTGATTCCAGACTGATCTCTCTTTTTCTCAGACATGAGGTTTCTCATGGAGACCATATTTGTAGGGCTCAATAATGGAAAATGTCTTTTCTTCAAGAAACATTGGCAGGGATATAACCAAATGATGTTAGTGTGGGTCATGTAAAGTGCTGCAGGAGTGCGCTCAGAACTCTCAGTGTTAAAAAAGAGCTCTTGGCTTCATGGCTGCGAGGAATTTATTTATGATTTGAAATGTTCAGCAGAATACTAGGTTCTCCATAGGAAGAGGCCCTTGTTTCCAAAGGCAGGACTCGTTGCCTGACACTTGTTTGTGTGGCTGCTGTAGTGTTTTTATGAGATACTTGCTTGGTATAGCTGGGACTGACTGTAAAGCGATTGTCGCTTTGACACTGTGGCAACTTCAGACGTTCATCAGAAGTTGAAAGAGGTAGAAGATTCACTAGGAAACATCATCTACTGATAAGAACCCCCAACTTATTCACTGACAGTTCAGTGTCAGCCTGTTTGAAAGAGGCTTATAAAAATGCTATGGGATATTCTCTCTTGTGAACATCTGAAAGGCAAAATATTACCTGGAAAGAGGTATTAAAATGCATGTTTGCAAGTGTGTCCATATATGTAGACATATGCATACACACTTTGGAATGCTTTATGTGAAAAAATATGAGAAATGGCTAGTCATTGAATGGAAATACAGGAATGAACATGGGGGTCAGCAACAAAGTCCCTAGGACTTGAAAGGCAGCCACTCAAATGTAAGTCTCAAGTTGTCCCTCATTTATTTTGTGTGGAGAATAGCCTCAGCAGTCTTGTTTCAAGCCATGATGGTTTCAGTGAAGAGAAAGGCAATGTTGGATGTTAATTTGAAATTAATAAGCAAGTTGGTTCAAAGGTTAAAAAAGAAATGGACAAAATGAGCAACCTCTGTATTTCATTTCGGTACTGTTGGGCTCAGTCATAGAATTTAGAGATAAGCTGTTTAGTTTTCCTGTTTTACAGTTGGAAAGTGGAGAGTCAGGAGAAATTTAGGTAATTAAGGTGCTTTCTAGTTTTTCCTTTCTAGTCCATTGTACTTTGTACAGTGTGTTCTTTTACTTTCCCTCTCACCTCTTGGTTAAACTTGGTTTTTTAATGTATCTCTCACCTCCAAGTTAAATGAAACAAGAGTTAACCCCAGGCTTGTGTTTCTGTTGTCCCTTCACATGAAACCTAGCTCCTTGGAGGACGTTTTCCTCAATTTCCATCTTGATGCTCTGGTATAAGCTTGGTTAGCCAAGAATCTGTAGATTTGGCACCATCTTGCTCTTCCTGCAAGGCATTTGTTTCATGGATTCAGATGTTCTAATTTAAACTTGTTCTTGACATTTTGTCTATTTTATTTTTTTTTGTCTAGTGTTTGGAAAAAAGTGAATCTCAGTGTAATTTGTTTCAGGTATTGCAGGCAATGGGATACCCCACAGGCTTTGATGCAGATATTGAATGTATGAGTTCCGATGAAAAATCAGATAATGAAGGCAAAAATGAAACAGTGTCTTCAAACTCAAGCAATAATACTGGAAATTCTACAACTGAAACCTCCAGTACCTTAGAGGTAACTTCTTGTCTCTCTCCTTAGAAAAAAAGTAGTATGTGTTCACTGTAGAAAACTTGCAAGAAAAGTATAAGTAAGAAAATGTAAAGCACGCACATACAACTCTGTATATTGTAGAGAGTCATTACTAATGTTTTGGTTTACTCCTGTTCATCTTTTTTTCTGAGTATTTTTATAGCATAAATCATATTTTCATGTAGTTTTATATCTATTTTTCACTAACAAAAAAAGTTGTAAGCAGTTCTATACTCAACAACATATGCGTGTAATCTGATTTAACTTAGTGTTCCTTTTTGCTGATCTTTGAAATTACTTTCCAGTATTTTAAATGTATTAAGAGTATCATCTATAAATGAAGAGAGAAAGTCAAAAGACCTAATGGAGAAAGTTTAGGATTGTTTCAAGTTTATGTGATGCTGTAGAGGTCAGTGGGTTTCTCTGACCCTGAGGAAGATGTAGCATGGCCTGGCCCTGGCCTCTGAACTAGTGTCACACAGAGTGGAACAAAACCCAATTTCTGAGTATACGCGACATATCTGGGGGTTCTTGAAGTCCTTTATGTTGCATTCTACATGAGAGACCTTGACTTTAACAGCAAGACCTCACATAAATGTGTGTGTCTGTATTTATATTGCCATTTGTATGGCGTGATATATTTTAAAGTCTTATGGACTCTTGTTTTTTCCATCTGCCCATAAACCCCTTTTAGTATCTGCCTACTACTAGCTGCTGCAGAAATTGTGTTCAGAGCCTCAAGATTCTCTCAGGCTAAAAGTACAAAAGAACTGGTCGTAATTAATTGTACTATAATCTGATAAGCAGTGTGATTGCAAAACAAATATAATAATTAAAAATTTCATTTGGTTGTGAAACTTACATGTGTAAAATCAAAGAGAATAAATTGTGAGCCAGGTTTTCGATGATGAGTAGGATTTTGCTATGAAGGAAAGAGGTCGAAAGAAGGCATTCTTGTCCAAAGAAATTGGAGTTGTGAAAATAAATCCTTGAGCAGAGCATGTGGGCCAGAAGGGAACAGATGGGCATGTTTGACTCTTCGTGTGACACTGTGGGGGAGAGAGAAGATTTGGCACCTGGCTTTTGAGAGGACCGGTCATTCTCAAGTGATCGTTATAAACAGGGCAGAGTGTCTTGCTGCCAGTGTTATAAGTGCTAAGGGAAGAAGGAGCTCTTTAATTATGGGGCTCAGACTGTGAAAGTTCAAAGGGAATTAGAAAGGGGAAGTAGTATGAGCTGCGCTGAGAGCAGCTGGGTGAATATTCCGAGGCTGTGGCTGTGGTAGAGACAACATCTATGTTTTGTTTCTGTATCACGCAGTTATTGGGGAAAGCTTTATTTTTATTTTAAAATAGTAGTATGTGTTCAGAAATGCACATATTTTGTCTTGACTCATTTTTATAAAAGCGATTTCCTATTTGGAGAGCAGAAAGTAATTACACCATAGACCTAGTTTCAAAAATTACTCAGTACCTTTTAAAGGTGGAAACTGGGCCGGGCACGGTGGCTCGTGCTTGTAAGCTTCAGCCTATGAAGCAGCAGGGGCTAGGGATCGCGGTTCGAGTCCCCACCTGGGGCCCGTAGTGAGACCTAGTTCCAAAAAAAATAGCTGGGCATGGTGGTGCATGCCTGTAATCCCAGCTACCTGGGAAGCTGAGGCTGGGGATTGCTTGAGTCTGTGATACCCCGGGCAATGAGAGCCTGCGGTCCCACGGGCAAAAAATAGCGAGACCTAGTCTCAAAAAAAAAAAAAAAAAAAATAAAGGTGGAAACTGGAAGTTTGCCTTTAAATTTTAAAAATGTGGGTTGTAAAAACTCTTCAAAAAGTGAGGCTTATTGCAAGAGACCCAGGAGTGTTTATTAAACTCCAAAAACATCTGTTGTATGATGAATAGTGTTTTGTAGTGACTATCTGTCCCTCCCACTGTAGCCTACCTCATTGTGGCTAGAGAATAACTGCCATTATTGTTACTTGTAAACTCCAGAATCTGTGGTCGTAGCCTGCTGGACTCATCATAGGTGCCCTTCAGTCTCTCTAGGGAGACTGAGAAGTGTCTAGGGACATTTTTCTCCCATCCCCCCAGTGGTGTGATTTCTTCTTGGCCCTAAAGATGAAAAACAATGAGCTCTTTTAGGTGCTGTGTGAATCTCAACTGTTCTATACATTGATCAGTGTTCGTGATCTCGAGCACTGTTCTTAGACCATGCGCAGCGTGCCACAGATCAGCCCCGGAGCGCTGTGCGAGTCAGGCTGCACTGCTCTTGAATACTGTACTGCTGGTTGGCCCTGGTTCGGAGGCAGGCTGACTGGACGCTGACCATAGTATTTACTGCTTAGCAAGTGCTCATGCCTTTAGAGATACTTTGTCATTTGTAGATAGAGATGATCATGTTCTAGCTCCTGGCTGCTTTAAAGTGCAATTTCTGAGCCTCCTTTTCATCAGAGACATGATGTATTTATTAAAAAAAAAATTTCATACTTTAAAACCTTACTTGATTGAACCTCCTCTTAGGTAAGAACTCAGGGCCCTATTCTCACAGCGAGTGGCAAAAATCCTGTCATGGAGCTCAATGAAAAAAGAAGAGGTCTGAAGTATGAGCTCATTTCGGAGACTGGTGGAAGCCACGACAAGCGCTTCGTGATGGAGGTGTGTACTGAGATGGAAACCAGCTCTGTCTTCCTCTTCTGCTGTCATGCTGTCCCAAGCATCCGTGTAAAGAGTTTAGATGGAGTCAATCTGGTGGCATTACTTGACTTTTATTGTCATCTGTGCTAAGATCTGTGTCAATGAGAGCTCTGTAGAGAAATCGCTTGAGATAATTGCAGAGTGTTGTTCTTGATTTTAGGTAGAAGTAGATGGACAGAAATTCAGAGGTGCAGGTCCAAATAAGAAAGTGGCAAAGGCAAGTGCAGCTTTAGCTGCCCTGGAGAAGCTGTTTTCTGGACCCAATGCAGCAAATAATAAGAAAAAGAAGATTATTCCTCAGGTATGAGTTAAGCATTAAACCTTTATAATACCTTTAAACATACTACCAGAATTAATTTTCCTTAAATTTTTCCTTCTGTTACTGTGGTTTTTTTTCATTACTTCTTCTTGGATTTGTCAGTCTTATCTTTGGATTAGATGTCAATAATATGTGATTAATGGTTCCCTGTTCTGTGGTCTTCGCAGGCAAATTGTATACGAAATGAGGCTGTTAGCGTTATTTCAGTTCATGCTGATGATGTAAGAGTGTTAAAGAATTTGGACTTCAATGGAACAGTAGTTTTTGGCCGGACATGGTGGCGCATGCCTGTAAATGGCAGCCTAGGAAGCTGTGGCCGGGGCCAGGGATTGCAGTTCGAGTCCCGTGGGGGCACATAGCGAGATCTAGTTTCAAAAAAGTGGTGGCGCACACCTATAATCCCAGCTACCTGGGAAGCTGAGGCTGGGGATTGCTTGAGTCTGTGGTACCCTGGGCAACATGAACCTGCAGTTCCACAGAAAATAGCGAGATCTAGTCTCAAAAAATAAAAAAAAACAATAGTTTTTGTTTGGTTTAGCAATCCTCTCATCAGTCTGCGGGTGCTTTTCATTTCCTTGCCTGCTTCCCTCCCCTTCCCTTTCCCTTTCCCCTTTCTCCTTCCCCTCCCCCTCCCCCTTCCCTTCTTCCTCCCTCCCCTTCCCCTTCCTCCTCCCCTTTCCCTTTCCCCTTTCCCCTTCCCTCCCTCCTTCACTCCCTCCCTCCAGGGGCGCACAGTAGAGTACATTGTGTTGCTCCTGTTCATTGCTGACTTTGGAAGTGTCAGTGCTGTTGGAAACCCATGATGTAACAAGGTATTTAGAAGAGATAACCTCCCAGTTCAGTGCTTTCTAGATTAGAAACTCCATTCATTATGCTTTCAAGTATGTATTTCTCGGCATCTACTATGGGTTTTATGGTCTATGTCTTTTGAAGGGAAAGGAGATATATAAGTACATATAAGACCACTATATATGTCTGAATATATTACACAACAGAGATAAACCAATTGTGTTAGACTGATACAAGAAGTACAAGAAAGCTCACATTATTTAAGAATTTTTGTTAAAAGGTATGTTTAGTATCTTCATGTATGCTGAGTCTGTTATGAGAGGGCAGAGCTGATCTCATTTTATCGATGAAGCAGTGAGGGCCCACAACATTAAGATGCATGTAGTGACATGGCTGGCAGATGGTAGAGGCTCTGACAAACCAGGGTTTCCTTCCAGAGCCCAAGGGCACTCTGCTACCACCTTTTAGATCCATCTTAGGACCCCGTTATTCTCACACACTGTTTAAATCCCAGGATTCAAAATAGAAACAAGGAAAATTAACTTGCTGAGATTAAAGTGTTGTAGTGGTATAGTGTACAAAGAATATTAGTCGGTTTTCTCTTCTCGCATGATAATCTTCTAAATTATTATAGAGACAACTGTTACCTTTTTTGTTTTCATGTGTTTTCCCCCATGAGTTATCTCTTAGGTTTGGTCACTTAAGTTTCAGTGTTTAAAAGGCCTGTGTCCAGGTACGTCCTCTGTGAACTTGTTTCTAGTAACTTTGGACTTGGTTTGTGTGTAGAACCTGCTGCTGTCAGTGGTTGCTTTCCACCTACTTAAACTGTGCTTTAAAGAAAGCGTCTGTGTGAAGTCCATTGCTGTTCAGAGGTGTTCCCGGAAGGGAGCTGCGAAGCTCACGCGTGTGCTTGGCACCAAGCAGCTGTCTGTTTCAGACATGCCGGTTAGTTTCCTGAGTTCAAAAAAAAATGACTGTGCATGGTACCTTCAACCTTGAAATGGTCTTCTACCTGCTCACATTAGCCGTGCTTGCAGGCTGTCTTAGAGGAAAGATGATCTTCCCATGGGAGATAGATGTGTGTGTGTGTGTGTGTGTGTGTGTGTGTGTGTGCGCGTGTGTGCGCGTGTGTGCGCTGTATGGGGGCTGTCTGAGGAGCTGTTGGCTTTATTGGACATTGAGCTTGGTAGCCTAACCTTCTTCCTTATATCTTGGTCTTTTTGGTAGAGAGTTTTAGTCATTTCTAGGTAGAGTTTTGTTGTATCTTATATTAACAAAATAGTGTGGTACTTACTTGATTTTCTTAAAAATTTGAATTTGACTTTCTAGTTTTAGAACAGGATGTTTGAGAAGTTGTGTTTACTGTTATTTCTTGATTCTACTTTTTGGAGTTTTGTCTTCTCAATTTCTCTTTCTACTCCAAAATAAAGAGAACAAAGTGGGTATCCTAATTCTCATTTAGCGATTAGTGGATAGACTCCTATAAAGAGAGGATATGTGACATTACCAGAGTTCCATGACATTTTTGAGCGAAAGCAAACTTTAGCGATGACATCTATTCATTCAGTGGTTGATGTTCACACACAGAGAAGAAGCAGGCCCTAGGAAGTCACATGCTCTTCCTGAGGTCTCCATTCCTTGCAACAGTAACTGGTACCACATCTTTAGTTTTCTTGTCCTCATCTTTTTATTTATTTGGCTTGGTTTAAACCCCACTCAGGTACACAGCTGATTCTAGGTGGTTTGTTGCTGTAGTGACTTTTGTCTGTGGGTGGAGAATTCATGGATTTTGACTTTGATGTAAATTAGGTCTGCAATTACTTCAGTTAAGCCTAAAATGACTTTGGATGTAATTTAACTGCTGACATTTATACGTAGTAAATAAACCCTTTCTGGGTAACTCTCAAGTGAAAAGAAGAATTATTTGCTTCCTTTTACATACTCAATATAATCTCCAGAAAAACTATGTTAAAGTAGTTGTCCTTTTCATTTTATAGATGGTAAATTGACAGTTTGGCAAGGTCATGGAAACTCATTTGTCTGACTTACAGGCTCAAGTTTCTCACAGAGGTTGTACATTACAGGGATGATGAGACGCTAGTTCTTATTTCTCTCAGTAATGAAAATATGTTGTTTTTAACAGGCAAAGGGTGTTGTGAACACAGCTGTGTCCGCAGCAGTCCAAGCTGTTCGGGGCAGAGGAAGAGGAACGCTAACAAGGGGAGCTTTTGTGGGGGCCACAGCTGCTCCTGGCTACATAGCTCCAGGTATAGTACAAAGGTTCAGAGCTTTGCCTTCTACTCTGGGTCAAAGTTTGGAGAACAGTATCTCCTTTATTTTTCAGTGTTATACACAGTCTCTGGAAGTATGATAGAAGTATAAGAGGGGTATGCACAGAAATCCAAAAGGAGGGAATCTGTAGAATGTCATAGGCTTTGTCCTGGAATGTGCTGAGTGACTGAAGACTATCTGAAGTGAGCTGGCATTAGAGGATTACTTGGCTGAGGGGACGTATTTGTTCCACAGATGGAGAAGTTCGGATAATTTAGAAGGGTATATTCTGGGGGAACACAGATGACAGACTGGGTATAACAGGAAAGAAAAACTGCTGATAAAGAGACTACTTAGTTTGGAGGTTGGGAGAGAACCTGGCATTTATTAGCATTTCTTTGCTATATAAGAACCATCAAAGACTAAAGTTTGAAAAAAAGAGCTTATTCAGACCTTTCTGTGCAGCAGACACTTTCATGTAAATGATTCCACTTGTTTTTTAATCTTCACAGTGTTTCTTTCAGTAGAAATTATTGCCATTTTCCAGGTAAAGAAACTAAGGTTTAGGAAGATGAGACAAGTAGCGCAGTATGAGACATCTAGTAAACAACCAAGATTTGAAAATAGGTGGTTGTAGTTCCAAAGTTAAGATTCTTTTCATTTCACCACATGGCCTGAGGGAGATGGGAATGGATGCCTTCTCTCTGCCTTCTGTTCTAATCCTTATGGTTTTTTTTTTTAGCAGTAGATGTACAGCTATCTCATTTAAATCAAGTTCTCTACACTAATGATAGCATGGAACTTTGACAAGTAGTTGTTGATCTTTAGTTCTTTTTTGGTCATTTTTTTGTCAACACTCCTAAGACGTACACTTAGATTGTATTTTTTATTCCCCTAAGAATAATAATAGGATAAACCATTCGGGAAGTTCTCTGGATCATATGACTTTGGAATTGATCGCAGTAGTGGTAAACTCTAAGATGTGTCCTCCAGAGAGCATATTTGCTCATTCAGGTATTGTGTGTACACCTTGCACATACCAGACCTGGGTTTTGCTCCCAGGTAGCATATGGTCTAACAGTGAGACCTTGCAATCAGAGAATCCTGTGGCTGTTGATGATTACGATGAAGGAGGACATGATGCTATGAAAGCATGTTACAGAAAAGCCTGAGCTGTTGTGTTCCTTGAGGCTTCCCTGCAGAAAAGACTTGGATTGACCTTTGAAGGATGAGTAGGAGTCAGGGATGACTGGGATAAAAGAGTGCTGTGTATAGAAGAGGCAGAAGAGGCAGCAGGTGCTGAGACCCATTGGTGCTAGTGGCAGTGAACTTACCTCACTTAAGAACTGAAAGCCAGAATGTGTAGAGAGCACTGTGGAGGCAGAGTGGTGGGCAGTGAGCTGCGTTACAGCTGGGCTCGGTGCTGTCCTGGAGGCCGGGGTTTGGATTTTGGCCTTAAAATCCTGTGTGCGGTGGGGAGACGTGCAGGAATCTGAGGAGAGAAGTGCCAAGATCAGGGTTTACAGAGCGTGGAGAATACTTGACCTGATTTGGACAGAAGCAGGCATGGCCAGGCGGGTTCGAAGGTTACTGTCAAGTAGCAGGCTAGTCAGGAGATGGGGCGGTGTCTCCTGTGTTGTAGGGAAGTATGTGGGTAGGGTGAATGGTAGCTTGAAGGAGCACTTAGGAAGCAGAACTGCTAAGTGTAATGTGGAGCATGAAAGAAGCAGCAGGGCCTGGTGATTGCCCTCTAAGGTAACGGAGAAAGCTGAAGGATTGTGGGGCACCACGTGTGGGGTGGGCCAGGGAATTAGCACTCATATCAGTGCATCTCTGTTTCTAGTGACATTCAATCTTTTTTTTTTTTTTTTCTCTCTTTTGGTATATGATTCAGAGGAAGTATCTTTCATCAAACAGTAACAGGCATGCTACTGAGATGAATTTTTCTTTCCTTCAAAAAACTGAAGGCACATTTGTTCTACTGGTGCTCCTTACTGGTCTGTGGGTGCCTGGCTTGGAGCAGTGCTTCCGGCTTGAGCAGCCTGTGTAGGGCAGTAGTTCTGGCTGGAGTCACATGAGTCTGCTTGTTTCCAGGCTTTTTTGCTCTATAGTAACTTCTTTCTTGCTTATTTTTATTTTTATTTTATTGCTGTAATGCAGGTTTCCAACCCTGTACGTGACTCAGAGGTGTGGACTCATATCTTTGCTCATGTCCATGGCCGTCCCACGCCTGCTGCCACGTGACTTTGTTAATTTATCCTCGTAGTGCAGGGTTTGTCTCCTTGAAACTTTAGAAAATGAGCTTTTCTGGCTACTTAAAGAAGAGTCATTTTAGATTATGGATGGGCATACACCATCTATAAAGTGTAGTCTAGATAGCAGAGAACGTGATTAAGTTTGTTTCCAGATAGGATTTAAATACCTTGCCAGCTGAATCACGGCTGCCATCTGGGTGGCTGACAGGTTCAGTTTGGAGGGTCATTCATAGTCATCGTGCATGGAAAGGTGACATTGGGATTAGGACCTCTGTGGCCTCACTGGTGGTGACCTTAGTAGCATTTCATTTCCTTCAGGAGATTCTGGTAAAACCCTCAAAATTGTGGCTGAACCAGCTGCCTTTTCCTCGAATAGATTTGATGTACAGCCTTATTTTTTAAGCATTGACTTGACTTGGCCTCCTATCTATCTCCTGTTTTTATATTTTGGTCACATTGTGTCCTCTAGAAATGCATGCTTTAGTGAGTACTGACTGAGACTAAGTTGTCCTGGCCCAGTTTTACGTGACAAATAAGGACGATCAAAGTGAGATATTTTCATCTTTAGGAAATGTTTCATTAGTCCAAAAGCACTTTCCTCATTCAGCCGCCGCCCGCCCCCCCCCCCCCCCCCCCCCCCCCCCCCCCCCCCCCCCCCGCCCTTGGCCCTGGGCTCTGGGCTCTGGGAGATGACTAAGACCTACTCTCTGTGCCAGTGACTGTCTGGGTGTGGTGGGGTGAGAACAGACACTGGATTAAGAACATGCAATATAAGGAGGTGGGCAGAGGAGTGAGCTGCAAGTCTGGAAGCTTCACAGTGAAGCTGACACTTGGTCCTGATCTGAAGATGAGTTATAATTGGTCATCTGGAGGAGAAATGAAATCATTCCGAGCAACAGAAGTGGTTGTAGAGAGAAGGGTTGTAGTGTCAAAATGCTTGATTTGTTTGGGTGCATTGTGAGAGGGCTGTGTGGATTTTGTACTCTTGTTCTGCTTTACAGAAATAATATTCCTAGAGATTTTATCCCCCTATGATTTTACATTTATATATTTTTAAATTCTTTTATTGAAAGGGTAACGACTGCATTTTCTTTTAGCATAGACTTTGTAATCCCCACAACACTATAAGGAAAGTCGGAAAGTTTCCCATTTTACACATGAGAACAAATCAGAAGTTGTTTATGTGTAGAACTAGAGCCACTGGACTCATCAGTTCAGAAATGTCTGTGTTCATCATCCTTGTTTTTATTACAGTGTGAACCTTTTTATGCTACCAGACTTTGTTGGGAGCCAGGAGTTCAAATCAAGTTCATATCAACATCATATAAGCCCAGGCCTTGGGCTCACACCTAATCCATGACAGTTGTGCTTGCAGCCTACTCTGCCACTGTTTTCTGAGAAGTTCTGTCTCCCAACTTTGAGAAGTTGATAATTTGAATGGTTTTCTAAGTATTTTGTTCAACAGTTATAGTTGGCAAGCAGTTCTTTGTGTCAGACACTCTGCCAAGTTCAGATGATGCAAAATGTTGAATAAGACTCGGGTTTCTGTCTCTTTGGTGGGGAACACAGACAGGGGGTCAGTTACAGTATAGGGTGGGGAATGCAGTGAGGAGAGGCTGGTTTTCTGGGGAGAGCTGCCTGTAGCCATGGGAAAGCTGCTGCTTTCAGCATCTGGGAGGGGCGGTAGGCGGGGCTGTTGCAGGAGGTGGTGGGGCATCCAGCATCTGTTAGAGGCGATATTCTGGGGCCTCTGGCACTTGTGAGTGGTGCCATGTGGGTCATTTTGCAACTAACCTGCTTTTTCCTTCTCCGCATCAGGCTACGGAACACCCTATGGCTACAGCACAGCAGCCCCTGCCTATGGTACGTACGCCATCTTACGATCTCCCCTTTAGCCACGCCGTCGCAGCAGTCCAAACGCAGTTTGTGCCTAGGGCTTCTTTAAATGAGCCGGAGGATCCTAGACCTATTCATTCTAGTGACCCAACTTAAATTCCCTTTGAAAATGCCACAACCTTGTGGTTCTTGGTTTGGTTGGAGTTGCTCTTCTCTCTGCTTTGCCTGATCGAAGGACTGCTTGTTCAAATTGCCTGTTTCTGATCTTATTGAAATTAAATATTTTAATTAGTTCTTCTTACAGCCAACCTATACTCCATTCAAAGGCTACTGAAGGGCCATCCCCAGTTTCAGGCGTGGCTGCCTGCCAGTTACATAGCTGCATTTTAGTTTCTGGTTTGAAAGGTGTGGAACAGTGAGTGATTTGATGTGGGGGTTGGAAATGCCTCCTTCAAATTTGGAAAAAAGTCATCTTTTTTCCATAAATTTAGCTTTAGAGGTGGATAAATGGGTCCTCAGGAAGAGGTAACAGGGGTATCTTCAGCAGTGTTACTCAAGTGCCTATTGCAGAGTATCTGTAGTACAGATAAGAAAACCTCAAGAATATCTCCCTCTAAAACTAAAAAATAAAAGCAAACACAAAAATGAATCTCAGTGGCCCTTTGGATAACTTTTGAATGAGGTTTATGTGGCAATGGAGGCAATAGGTTTGGAGTCAGTGATATGCTCTCTTAGACATTTTTCCTAACTCAGGTGCTACATGTTTGTAGAATCAGTCATCTGCAGGATGTTTGTCCCTGAGAGAAGAGAGCAAATGTGTGTGTGCACATAGAAGGGGTGCATGCCTGTGAGAGTGTGAGTGTGCACATGTGAGTATATGTGTATCAGGGCAGCCCTAGGCTGGGCATGCATGCACACAGCAGGAAAACCTGGAATGCATCACTACTTGTGGCTTTAGTCCTCTACCTGAGCCTTAAGACCTTTCATTATACTTTCTTCTCTCCATGCATCAGTTTTTTCATTTTTGTTTGGATGAAAATTATGGATCCTTATGATGCTGCTAAGTTGAAGATTCATTTGATTTCATAACTCTAGAAATAAGTAGAAAGCAAGTAGTTTGATCATTTCCCCCATTAAGATAGGCAGTTTATAACCTGGAAATGTGTGCAGAAGAATCAAAGGGCAGTCTTTTGGGCTGAGTTTTCTTTAGGGGAAAGTTGAGTCTGGAGTGTCATCCTTTACCTGAGTATCCTCTGGCATCCTCAGGTTGGTCACTGCTTCCCCATATTCTCAGATTAGGTGACTAGGAACTGGGGACTTGTCCAAGAATATTTCACCCAGAATTTCTTCTGACTTCAAACTCTTAATTTTTTTTTTCATTTGGTCCTTTGCCTTTTACCATTAAGCCAACTTCTGGGTAACCTGACACCGCATTCTTCCTGTCAATTAGGTCTGGTCAGTTTATCCATTGACTCACTAGACCCATTGTAATGGGTCTTGTGTGAGCATCAAAGCATCTGCCTCCTGTGGCAGGTTCTTAAGTCTGTGTCTTTTAGACATAGTAAGTTTCACATTCTTTAGTATGGGTTTGTAAGAGCTTACTTCCCCCATTTTAAATACATATATATGTATATGTGTGTGTGTGTGTGTATATATATATATATATATACACATATATATATATATATATACATATATATAAAATACACCCTTACATTTAGGCCCTAAGCTACATTCATGTTTTTCCTCAACCTTTTTAATTTTTTCTTTCTTGTTCCTCCCTTTCCTCTAACATACCGCTGAGGCCCCACTTGAGCAGGCTCCTCTCCTCCATGTGCCATATAACTGACTTCCAAAGCTGGTGAAAATTGATGCCCCCATTTTTCACATAAAAGATTTGGTTTTTAAATGTTACTGTGATGCCAACCTACTAAAACAATGCTTTATTTTGGCTGTAAGGTAAATATGTCTTTGGCCTATGTAAAGCTGTTGCATGTGGGGTAATTTCCCTCTGATCATCTGGTGCTCTTGAATACCTGCTGTTGCTGCTTTGTGATTTCTCCATAGGTTAAATATTAGAATAGATACAGGATTTCAAATCACGCTCGAGTATGCAGAAGTTTGTGAGGCCACAAGAACTTATTAATTACAAAATTAAGAAAGTAATTAATCTTTCCAGATTTGCCAAGCCAATATAGATGATCAGCACGCTGACAGTAACACAACTTGTCATGTGGACTCTGAGGCTGGCACTGAAAGCTATGCTTTGACACTTGGCAATCCCGGTTCCTCATGTAGTGTGCGATGCACCACATTGAAAACCAATATGGATTTCTAGAGTCACTTTAAAAAACCAATCAGTAGTGCTGCTTTTGATCTTGAGAATCCATGGCAGCTCACACAAATAAAACTGCTTTCTGAATAGCATTCTTCCTATGATGTAGTCATCTTGAGTGGAAAATAATTATCAAAATATTAAGCACAGGTTCAAAATAGGAGATCTGTGAGAGAACTGTGGGCCTCTTCTAAAGTTGTTCATGTTGACTGACTAATCTGGAAAGGATTAATGATAACTACTGTAAGATATTTTTTACCTGAAAACTTTATTGGATTATTAAACTTATTTGGAGTCCTCTCCGTTTCTTTTCTCTGTAGGTTTACCCAAGAGAATGGTTCTGTTACCCGTTATGAAATTCCCAACATATCCTGTTCCCCACTATTCATTCTTTTAGCAAATGACAGAAGCTAATTCCTATTGAACAACAATACAGTACAATACAGAATGTTAGCGAAAAAGCCTTTTTATTCTGCTTTCTTTGAACACATACTTGATCAAAATTATTTGTAAAGAACATCTTTCCTACTTTTTGATTTTAACAAATGCAAATTTAGTTCTCTAAAACTTGAAAACAAATAAGAAACTAGTTCTGTGAAACGGTACCTCATTTCCGGAAAATAACTTATACCAGCCCTTCTGTTCTAGGGAAATAAGTCTAGCAGTTCAAAGTTTAAGTTCTAAGAGGAGTATCAGATTATGTAAAATTAAATTTGTGAAGGATGTATAGAGTTTCAAACACTGATCACAAATAAATGGCTTTGTTGTAACACAGAGTACTGCCTGGTTCCTGACGCAGTCACCTTCCTAGCTGATTGACATGTGTTCACCCCAGGGCACCTTAATTCGGGCTGTCGTTATTTTTATTAATAGAGACTTTTCATTTAAACTTTGTAAATATTAAAGTGTGTAATTAAAGCCAATAAAATAAGGGTTTGGATATTGTTTTAGCTTATTATTTTTTATATGTTTTGGTATCAAATTACAAGGAATTGAAAACTAATAATAACGTAGCCCTAGAAACCCATTCATTTGTAAGCAAACTGCTGAAACAAAGCAAAGGCGATTGTTCGTTTGAGCCAGTCTATGTACTTTGTAAGCCCTTTGTACTCCTGTGTACACGGGCCGTCCATGCTAAAGGTCGATTCTGTGATCCGAGCATCGCTTATTAAAATGATGGCACAACCCAGAGATGGGGAAGGAGGAATGTGATCACTTTAGTTTCCGAATTTCCAAGTTTTAAAAAAATAATAAATTAATCGATCAATCACCCTCTCGTTCTTGTGGCCTTCTTCACTCTGTAAGATACTGTGTTCACTCCCTGACTTTTTTCATGCAAATAGAAGATTAGCTATTTTTTTCTGGGATTCATTGAAGGGTCTGTTTCATCTTCAATTACATCAGAATCTAAAGCAGCAACAGGGTCCCCATAAAAACTTGCTCTTCGATTGTCCCAGTTCTTGTTGAGTGCTGCTGTGAAAGTGACAGGTTTCAGCCATGGGTCAGCATTTATTTTGAAGACACCTGATTAGGCTGGTGAAAGCAATCAGTCAGTAACATTGTGCTGTTCTGTAAAGGGTGCAGACCTAAGTCTTCCACGTGCATTCTCACCTCGTGTGGAAAGCCGATGATGTTACTAGAAGGTAATGGTTTCATTAAGGTACCCACCCCCACGAAGGCCATGGTGTGTCCCATGGCGGCGTCGACAGGTCGCTGGGCCATAAGATTGACTGGCTGTAATAGATTTGCTTTCCTTCCTCCCTCTTAAATTTTGTTTTGTGGAACGGAAAGTGCCCATTTGTGAGAATGGGCTTCACAAAATAGACAGCTGTATGTACCAACCTTTTTTGGGACCACTGAATGAGAATGAAACAGGCAGTTTAAAACAAATGCTTTAAAAAATTAAAAAAAAAAATGCTCGAGTCACTTCTCTGATGCATATTGGTTACACAAGAGTTTATTGCAAACCAGTTGGTTACTTTAGCTCATTGATGTTGTCTTTCCTAGTGGTGGGTGATACTTTAATAAAACCTGGTCACTTGCTAGAAATAGCTGTGAACTCACCATTCTCATCCTGCGCATTAGTGGCTAGACATAACCGAGAGGTCCGCCTCCTCTGGGAGTGTTCATGTTTCATTGATTTGTTTTGCTGACCTATGGATGAAACGGAGCCATCACTGAGAAGAAAAAGCATGGCTGGTAGGGTCCAGGTTTATTAATTAAATATTTACAACAGTGCTCTCTCTGTTTTTGGAATACTACTAATTGGCAGCTGCAGCTGTATTGGTATTTGAAATTGATCATCAAATTTGCATTCCAAGTTGGAATCTCTCTGGAGATTTCTCTTTAGAAAATTCGTTTGAAGTTGCTGACTCAGCTGTACAACCCAACCCCTCAGCAATGGCGAGAAGGGAGCTGTGCTGTTTTCCACCATGATGGCAGTCATTTCAAATGGTTTCTACCGAGTCTTTTTTTTTTTTTTTAATTTTGTTGTTTGTTGGAAGTTACTAACCATGTTGTAAACCTGCCCAGTTGCTGCGAACTTTTACATTTCTCTGCTTTACTTAAAATAATTGAGCTGTCAGTCCTTTGTTAGAAGTGGTAACCATGCAAGTTCAACTGTTTAAATTTTTGTAATGGGTTAAGTGTCCTTCCCCTCCCCCCCCTATGCCCTTCCCACCCCTCCATTTTGTAATGAAAACTCCACTTACAGCTGAAAGAGCAGAGAAATATAAATGAAGCTCTTGGCTTCACCAAATTCTGTGAATTAACACCAAGTTTTGCTTCTCTGCTCTTTTCTCCACTGTAGGTGGTTTTTTCATTGACAGCCCCTATTGCCAGCCTCTGAGCGTCGCACCATTTATTATTCACTTGGGCCCTCAAGATTTCTTCTCTGACTTCTAGAACCATCAGGTTGTCTGGCTTGAAATGGCAATTCCTATGTCTTGGTCTTAAGAGCAATGTGACCCCTGAGGCTTTCCAACTTTCAGACACACCACTCTGACACCCTCTCTTGGAAAGCAATGACTGAGCATTTTAAAGAAGAGCAATACTTTACTCAAAGCCACGGTGTCTGTTTGAAAACTTTTCCTTTGGAAACCTAGCAATATCTGTACTCCCCCCTCCTAGCCTAGGCTCTTGTCAGGGAGTTACAGACCAACGTAGAACTTAGAATTCGTGTGTGCGCTGTGCTGCCTTCAGACAGTTTTTAAACTTTTCTAGCACATCAATTGATTGTTGCATTCCTGACTGTGTCAGCTAGTGCTATTACAATTTCTCAGAGATGGGGGTCCTCCTCGAAGCCATATTCTTTGCATGGGGGCTGGTGCCCAGCCGGGGATGTGGCCTGCAACCCCCGTTTCTTCAGGCTGCAGGAGCACCCCTCTCTTCTGCAAGGTAACTGGTCCAGTAGATTCCCAACATACCTCATGCTGACGCGGTGCAGCGCACGATGCGGGGGTGGTGAGGAGTCCTGACGGCAGGCGTGTGCCCTCTCGCTCAGATGGCCAGCCTGGGGAATGAGCCGCGTGTAGATGTTGCTGGTGTTAGTAGCCTTTTCTTCTTTTTTAAAAAATTTGGGTGAATGTTTAAAAATCACGAATCAGTCACCGTTATTAATTGAAGAGCTGAGAATACCTTGTTAATGTATTTTTAAAACTGGTGTTGGACCCTCTGTGTATTTCAGGTTAATACTTTTAAGCAGTTTTCAGCACGTTTATCTCACTTTATTCTCGTTCTCCTCGGACCTTCGTAGCCATATCACTTGTATAAAATAGGCTGAGATATAGTGACTGTAAGCTGTGGTCTCAGTATACAAAGGTAAGCTCTTTTATTTTCTGATTAAAGAGAAAAGTAATTAAAAAATCAATGAACACAACATGCATATATGACAATCATATATGATGTATTTGATCTCTTAGGTCTTATGTCATCACATTACCTTTAAAATTTTTATGCTCTAAATGTAAAATAGTTATTTTTCAGCATTTGTTTTACTATCCTTGTAATTACTTATTATTGAAGAAGGACATTTCCCTTTTGCAAAGTTGTGTGGTGCGACTGCATGTGTGTATGTGTGTGTGTGTGTGTGTGTGTGTGTGTGCGCATGTGTGTAGAAACTTATGCTGTAACATAAATGTGAAGTACACATGCGAACCTGTTTAAATAAAAGACTTCAGTGGTGGGAAGGTTCCTGAAGAAGATGTTAGTGTCAGGGCACTCTCTTTTGGCCAAAGTGCTGGAATTTCATAAGCAGCAAGATTGTTAAGAGTGCTGGTTGGATCCCTTTTCCTGTAGCTGTTACACAAGGTGTGACAAAGCAAGCTGTTACAAATTGAGGAGCAAAGTGCCAATTTCTCAAGGAGAGAAATTTCTCTGAGAAATGAGAATCTCTGGTCTGTGTTGTATGGATGCCCCAGTACAACAGCAGCAAGAAGCCATAAATTTAAAAAAAAAAAAAAAAAGCAATAGAAAATGAAGAAAACCAAAATATTAAGGTAACTATCGAAAAATACAGTTGACTTAACTAAGCTAACTCTGTAGAACCAACGTTGGCAAGACTCTGAATGGTGTATACCTAGTCTGCAGAGACCAAATAGATGTAGGCAATTCATCTGTTTCTTCTGGGTTCAGTAGCTAGTTGATTTTACCTCTGCCTCACCTTTTCAGCCATTGTGGAATTCATAAGAAAGATAGAAGTAAGGTTAGGCCAAACGTTTTAATAAGGTTTTGCTTCATTTAGAGTGTCCCAGAAATGAATTTCATATGTGCTAGATGTTCTATGCTAAAGCTGTATTTGATGTATAGAGATTAAATGAATTTTATGTTTTATATTTGTCTCTTAGTAGCAGTTTTCTTTTTATTGCTAACTTGAAGGTTGCTGGAACAACCCCCCCCCCCCCAATGCAGAACCTGTATGTACGTTGAATGTGGCTTTGGCATCTATAGACGCTTGTACAGGGTCTAGCTGACTGGTACTGAGTACCTCCCAGACCTGACCAGTTCTTCCATGGGTGCTGGTGAGCCCGAGGCTCGCCCCAGTGGAAGTGCTGTCCGTCTGAGTGTCTCTTCTCTGATGGAACTGGGCCGACTGTCAGTAGCCCAGGTTAGGAGACAAATTATGCACTAGCAGTATCAAAAAAGGATTAACTTAGTGAATAGCTTATTTATGGAGTATTTAATAATATGGCCCTCTGACATTTCTGACTGAAATGATATTATTTGAACATTCACTTATTTTAAATATTTCCCTGGCAGTTTTGAGCACCTGAAACCAACTTTGATTTATGTTGATGGACCTCTGGACAAGTGTGTGAACTTACTGAAAGAAGTGACAAATACCTATCCTTGCAAAGTGATTTTTATAGCATAGCCGGGAGCAAAGTGACTAAACACTTACTACCTTTTTTTTTTTTTTTTTTGGATGAAAATGAGGGGAATTTTCCTGATAACCCGTTGCTGATAATTCCCTGTGTCTTGGATTCATTAGTAACTGTAGTGAAGGAAAATCTTCAGGAATCAGGGGAAGGGACTAGGAGACCCTGTGTCCCTGCGCCCCCAAGCAGTTAGATTTCCAGCTCTGCTCTGTAAAGCCCCGAAGCCAGGAGCCTGAAGAGTGGTGAAAGCTGAAGGCAACTGCTCTGTGAAAGGGCTTGTAACCTCCATACAGTGTCGTCTTGGTGGTGGAGAGGTAAGCACAGGGTCTTTCTGCAGTTGTGTGGATCAAGAAAGGCTCTGTTGTCCTCAAACCCACTCCACAGCCACCTGATGCCATGCCACGCCACGCGGTGGCCATTGGTTTCTGGGGTTACTAGGCCTGGGAGGGAGATGGGTGGGGAATGAATAGCGCCTGTGAGCCCAAAACCCCTCTCTCGGTGAGCTGAGTTCCAGCATGGAGGTGTCTCCCTCGCGGTGGTTGACAGAGCTCAGAGCTCGACTTCTTAGATGAGTTCCTCTCCTGACAGCATCTTCCAGAAGGTCAGGTGGAGTTAGTGGGAATAATAGATGCCCTTCCCCATGTAACACTTTCAGGTGGAGCTGGAAACAGTGATCTTGAGAGACTTCTAGAAATAGCATCACCGTGCAAGTTAGGTCTGTAAGCTTCACAGCACAGCTGGCAATACGGGGTGGAGACCACAAGGGAGCCTGGGCCCAAGTAGTTCTTGTGGAGTGCAAACTCCCACGGGTCTTGGGGACTCGCCGAGTTACTGCCTGTGTTTTAAATGGCACCTGGCGCATGGTGAGCCCTCAGCAAACCTGAACTGTAGTGGCCCTGGCTGGCCGAGGTGACCCGAAGTACGTGAGGGAGCTGGGCCTGAGCTGTCAGGTGGCTGTGAGCAGGTACATGGCCTGCTCAGTGCAGGGAGCTGTGCTGAGAGACTTGGGTGCTCCTGGCTCACGGCGAGGACTCCTGGCATCGACCGGGAGCTTTGATGGGAAACACTTGGTGAGTGCAGGCTCGGGGCCACTGCAGACGTCCTGAGCGAGGGCGCTCACGTTCTGCTGCAGTGGGTAAGTCCTAGGCCAGATTGCCAGGGGCATGTTGATACCTTTTCGGGTTCAGTGTACTTGGGGCTTGCAGGGGCTGCGCTTAGACTGTGAACCTGCTGATTCCACCTTTCCTCCTGGTGCGTTACTAAGGAAGACAGCGTCTCTGATTAGCACTGTCTTAGCATTCAGCGCACGCCAGTGGGGGGTGAGAAAGCAAGTTACAAACCACAGACAAGAGAGACACTGGGGGGTGGTGTGGATGGCCGTTCTGCCGCTTGTCTCTTCCCGTCTGTTTGGACGCTTCGGGGAAGATACCCGCACATCACCGCACGAGGCCTCCCTTCTGTTTGTTCTTAGGAAAACCAGATCTGGCCAGCCAGCCAGCCAACTGCCTCTTTGCCCGTCTGACCGTTTATCTGTCTAGGTGCAGCTGAGAAGTTGGTTTTCAGCGAAGAAAAAAGTGAGTTGGCGGCGAAACTGGTATTCTTGGAGTAAGGGTGCATCTCTCACCACATCCTTTCCTGGCTCACCTGCGTCTGCAGAGACTTAGGGAGCATCTGCCCCCCTTTTCTCGGAAGCTCCCTGTCTCTTGCTGGGTGGTGAGCTGAGTGGCCAATTCAGATTGAGTTCTGTGGTGCTCCGGGTTGTGAGAACTGTGGACGAGGACTGGGTGATACCTCAAGAGGCAAATAATACAGATTTGCATCATAGCCCGGAAGGTTTTAAGTCCAAGAGATGTGTGTACAATCATGTCCTGACAGAAGTTAGCCCTCACTCAGCTGTGGCTGCCTGGTAGAGTTATCGCCTCACTGAGCTCCCACCCCACCCCCACAGCTCAGTTGCTGACACTAATTAAGGAGGGTCTTGATCTTTCCTGGCAGGACTTGGTCATGAATCTGCCCCTGGAGGGCAGTGTGGAGGCTGCCACCGTGGGCCCAGGAGTGTCGTGCTCTGGGCCTGGGGCAGGGACTTGGCTGCGTTCCCATTTCTCCAGCCTTTGTCCTTGGGCACAGTTGGGTAGTGGTCTCCGTGAGCAGTGTCAGCCGAGTGTGCCAGTAGTTAGAGTGGCCTTCAGCTGGGGTCCTCTTGGGTTGTGGGCGGAGGCTGAGGAAGCAGGAGCAGAGGACAGGGAAGAGGGACGCATGAGGCGGAAAGGGCGCTGCGAGGCAGCTGGGCGTGCTTTCTCATGCCTAGCCCGCTGGGTGGTGGCCTTCCTATTTTGCTTATAAAAAAAAACCCCTGCGGCTCATGAAGCCCAGCACTACTTGTGCCACAGCCCCTGCCCGCCCTGCCACAGGGCGAGGGCCCAGGTGTGCCCGGGCGGGCAGCCTCCCTCACAGGCTCCCGCACCCGCGCCCCGGTCCTGTGCGCCAGCTGGGCTATGGTTCTACCTGGAGGGTGTTTCAGAACAGATGATCGTTGGACAAGCTTGACAGACAGGCTGGAGACTAGCGTGGCTGTGCGAGCAGCAGCGCGGGGCTTTTGTACCTGAGGCTTGTTTCTCTGTGAACCAGTGAGAAAGTTTCCCGTTTCGCTTAGCTGGTGGCTTCTGGCCTGTCTCTGGCCTGAGGCTGGTGATGGGCGAGGCCTTGACAGCTTCTGCAGGCAGTGAGGTTTGTCTCCCCGCGTGGAAGGAGCCCCGGAGGGTAGCGGCTTGGGCTGCGCTGTGACCATGGTGGGGCGGGTGCTGGGCGCGGGCCTGGTGCAGGAAGGATGGTCCCCCCTCACCCCAGGTCCGTCTCCTCTTGACAGCTGACCCCGTTTCTGAGCGACAGGGCGTCGCCCTGAGGGTGAGGGGAACCGCGGCGGCGAGGCCTCAGAACTCCGTCGGCAAAGCCCGTTCTCGGTCATCCTTGCACGCCTGGCCAGACCCAGGGAGCAGCAGTCCAGGGGTGCGCACCCCACTCCCGACAAGGACCCCCTAGCCAGAGACCTCTGAGCCGCCCAGGTGTTTGCGGCCGCACACTGGGGCTCCTGACGATGACTTTGTGCCATTTCTTCTGCGGTTAATGGCGAACAGCAGAGCCCCTTCCTTGGTGTGCGGCTGCCTGCACCGCGGCCGTGGGGCATCCCCTAGACGGGCGGAGGCTTGATGAGAGCCTGCGCGCTGCTGTCCTGGCACCTCCTGCAGCCTCGCCTGTTGCCTATGCTGTGGCGCTCACCGTCACGCGCTGCTTGCCTTGCCCCAGCCCTCTGGACACACGCTGTGTGGTTAGAAAGGGACAAGCAGAATCAGCCCACCTCTCCTGAGGCCCCGCCCCTGACGTCCAGGTCATTTCCCCTCTGGGTCCTTTGGGAGACTCTGCTGGGCTCAGCCCCGGCTGGGCAGCTTAGTCTGAAGTGGCCGCGCCCTCGGGGCAGTTGCCACAGCGGCTCTGGGCCTGCAGCTCGCCGTCATGCGTGCACGGCCCGGCCGTCACCGCTGGAGGGGGCCGGCGGTGGGCGGTGGGCGGAGGGAAGGATGCGCTGTGTGAAGTGAGAGTTCTGTGTCTGGCTCTGCCCGTGTAGCCGCCCTGTCACCCGGGCGTGTCGGCGAGAAGCGAGCTGTGTGGCTGAGCGCGGGCGGCTCTGGGTGTCAGTTTGCACAGGACACGGTTGTGGCTGGCGACGCA
The DNA here is from genome assembly GCA_004024945.1 of Uropsilus gracilis. Classification (NCBI taxonomy): domain Eukaryota; kingdom Metazoa; phylum Chordata; class Mammalia; order Eulipotyphla; family Talpidae; genus Uropsilus; species Uropsilus gracilis. Next base: position 96,976 of record PVHY01001470.1, read on the forward strand.
GCCAGAGCACGTTACCCTCTCGGGCACAGGGCTTCCCGGAGTCACACTCGCCGTGACCCCCGCTGTTCACCAGGCTGCGTGGGGAGGAGCAGTGCGGGAACAGGAAGAGTTTACGCTTAGACAGATGAGTTGAAGGTGAGCCCCCCGGCGAGGGGTGGACCGCGCCCGAGCCATCTTCTGGGCAGGCCTCCCACCTCCCGGGGAGGGACAGGGCTCCCCCCAGGCCATGCGAGGAGGCAGCCCTGACCCCTACACATGACACACGAGGAGCCATGTGCTCAGGGCCGCGGCGCGCGAGCAGGAGGGCTGGTGGGGGCGGCAGAGGCCCCGCGGAGGCGGCCTCCAAGCTGGACAGGAGCCTGCCCGCGAGTGGAGGTTTCAGAAGGGGGTGACCTACCGGGAACAGCCTGGGGTTCCTTGTTGGGAGGCCTGAGGGGGCCATAGAGGGCCATGGGCTGGGCTCAGGCCCCATCCAGGAGGACAGCCCTTCAGGATAGAACTCTGGGGGCCCCTCTGTGCAGCTGCCTGGGGGGGGTGGGGAGGCAGGGCTGTTGGCCTGGTAAGGGATGAGGAGGTGGACAGTCAGCCGGACTCCCTGTGGTGAGCTCCAAGGGGCGCCCTCAGCTGTGGCCCCAGGGCCAGCATCTGGCGGGAAGTGCAGCCTGCGCAGGCACTACTGCTGGGCGGGGTAGCTGACTGGGGGGGGGGGTGTTGCCTGGGACCCAGAAGGCGCAGGAGCAGGGAAGAGCATGCCAGTGCCTGGAAGGAGGTGATGGCTACGGGGTGCAGCCTCCCCTAGGCAGCTGCCTTACCCTATAGCAAGGCCATGTCTGTGGGACTGATTGGGAAGTGGGTTTTTGGTGTCCCCAGCAATCGCATGGGAGGGGCTCTGAAGCCCCTTCCGCTCTCTGGAAGGGGCTCCTGGCAAGGAGAGAGGCGTGCTGGTGCTGGCTAGTCAGCCTCTTCTTTTTCCCTGGTGGCTGCTCTGCTGGGCTTCCCTCTGGAGGGAGAAGGTACGGGGTGTGTGTTCACACAGAGGCAGCGCTTGGTTTCTTTACCTGGTGAGCACTGGTGCTCATGGAGTGCAGTCTGGGAAAGGGAGTCTCAGGCCCGTGCTAGCGTCTCGAAGGAGGGGCAGCTGTGGAGCTGGGACCTTGGTGGTGTTTGGGTCCTGCCGCCTCTCTGTCCTGGACAGGTGGGTGGGGACCTGAGCAGAGCACAGCTTCTTGCGCCTTTGCTTCTGTGGCTCTGCTGGGCAGCGGGCACGGGGAGGGAGCTGTGGTCTGGCGCCTTAGGTCGGCTCTGAGGGGCTGCATGCAGATCTGCCTGTCACCCCGCAATCCGAAATACCACTGTCTGCCAGTGCAGGACTGTACGGGACCTCTTAGGCATGGTGTCACCAACTGTGCGAAGGGCCGTCTCATAAATCACATTCCGTGACCTTCACTGTCACAGCGACCCACATGACCTAAGCGCAGCCAGTCATGTGCAGACACTTTAGTCAGGAAACAAGTAGTCAGCCCCTGCCTTCAGCTGGAGAGAGTCCTCATCCTCTGGCTTTTGACAACCTTCCATCTGCTGCCCGACCCCTCTGCTTCCCACCACAGCGTCCTGCGCACCCCAAGGATGAGGAAGGGGCCAGCCCTGCTCACAGGAACTCAGGTTTGTGTGACGGGAGTGCTGGTGGCTAAGGAGAGAACAGCGCTCAGGGAGGAGGACTGAGGGTGAATAGGGGCCTCGGAAAGAGCTCTGGAGACGGGGTGTAGGCCGGGGGACCAGGTGTGATGGGCCCTCTGGTGGGCATCCTTCAGTTTAGTCTGGCTTTTCTGGCACTGGCTTGCAGGACCTGACAGGATCCTCCGTCTTCAGGCTTGTTCTCGCGCTGTTCTGAAGACCCCAGCAAACAGTGAGACACAGGCAGCTTCTGTCTCGTCTCGGTGCTGGCTTGAGGCCTTGGCGTGTCAGGGTAGCGTGCTCGGCCCCTGGCTCTGAGGTGGAGCCCCGCGGCCAGAGGCTTCAGGAGCAGGTTCTCTTCTCTCTGCGTGGCCCAGGACTCGGGGCGGGTAGAGACGACAGCACCCCCTCGAGGAGCCTGCAGACTGCAGGCAAGCCACGCAGGTCGCGGTGGGCACTGCCCGGGGCATCACCAGCTGCGCTGGGTCTGGCCTGGCTGGTGGACACAGTCCCTGCCCCCAGGGGCTCGGGACGTTGGGGCAGAAAGCCCAGAAGCTATCAGCGCCTACAGCGCTTCCCACTCTCCCCAGCACCTTCTCCCACTAAAGGGGCTGCGATCACCAGCGAGGTGTGATCAGAGGGAGGGAGGTGCTGCCCGCATGTGCAAAGCCCGGCTGGGCTGGGGGCTGGTGCGAGCACCAGCTTCCCTGTGGCCTGCGCACAGGCTGGTCTCCGGGACCGAGTCGGCAGGTGGGCCCCTGGGTGAGGACTGGGGGGGCTGTGGGGTGCCTCCAGCTGGTGACCCGGTCTCGTCTCTCGGTGGCCGGGCGCTCTCAGGCTGATGTAGGGTTTGGCCTGTCACCTCTTCCTGCGTGTCTAGCGGCGTCTCTGTTCTCGGCCTGGGACCGGGCCGGCTGGCTGCCCTGGGCGGCCAGGGAAGCCGCTTGCTGGCTCTCCCGCTGGGAGGCGCAGGCAGCCTGGGAGCCGGCACTGGCCCCTGCCCACCGTGGCAGCCCTGCGTCCACACTTAGGGACACGGGGCCTGGCAGGAAGTTCTCTGACCCTAGCCTGGTGCCGCCGCTGCTCTTGGGCGAGGGTGTGGGAGAGCATCTCCAAGACCCCATGCCCGCCCCTCGGCGCCCCTCGTGGTGGGCATCCTCCCAGTACAGCCTCCGCCCACAGCGGACATGGTGCCGCCTGAGGTCTGGTGAGGGATTCGGCCAGCAGGCCCAGTCTCCCGAAATAACCCTGACAACCCGTAGCTGCGTCCCCTTCCCTGGCTAGAGCAGAGCTTGTCCCGCTCGGGCAGGCAGGGCTCGCCCTCCTCCCCTGCTTGGTGGGGGGGTGGGGGGGGACAGCGCTCATGGAGGTTCCTTGGCGCTGCGACCTGCCGCGACCTGCCGCAGCGTGCGGGAGGCAGCTGGTAGCTGTGGGTGTCCCCTTTCCTGGAGGGGACCCAGCTGGCAGGGCACCCTCCTCCCTGCGCCTCCCAGAGGTGGCTCTGGCGTCTTGTGGGCTGGCTCCAGCCTCGAGTTGGACTTCCTTTCCCAGGGCTTGAGGAGGCGGATCTTCCGTCTGGTGTGCTGCTGAGGCACACGCCACCTTCCTGCGCCTCAGCCCTCGCAGCATTCCTGCTGCCTCCCCCGAGTGTCTCTGCCTTCAGGCCTTTCACCCCGGACCCCCCCACCCCACCCCCCAGGGCCTGCTGAGCTGAACCTCGGCCTCGGGAGAGGGCAGGTCTCTCGAGGGAGCCCTGCTCAGAGCGAGGTTCCCCGCTGCAGGCTGGGCTGGGGAAGGGCCGGGCTGTGCGTCCTGGCCCACCTGCCAGGGCGCATTCCCCAGAGGGTCTTGTGGCCCCGGCCCTCCCTCAGCCCCAGGTAGGGGCGGGAGGCAGGGAGAGGCCGAGGGTAGCTGCGGGCTGAAGCCCTTTCCCTGCAGTATGGTGCGCACGACCCCGGACTCTGGCTGTAGCTGGCCCCCCCCCGTCCGGTGACGGCCGAGGTGGCTCTTAGCGCTGAGATACTTGTCTCTCCCGCTGCCTGCTCTGAGTACACAGGTGTAAATAGTGTCCTTTGCAAAGTCCTTGGCAATAACTGTTGTGTATTATGTACAAACACTGGAACGCGCGGCCACCGTGGACTGTCCTTCCCCTCCGGGGCGGTGATGACGTGCGGGACTCGGAACTTTAAACCTGCAGCGTGCTCGAAGCCGCCGCCCGCGCGTGGACTGGCACCAGCGCCTCGCCCAGGATGCCTGGCTCCCCCAGGGACTCTGCCACCCCGACGCCCACGGCGGCACCCGCGCGCCGACTGTGCCGGGCTCGGCCGTCGACGGACCTTCTGCCTGGCCGCCGCCGCCTGTAACGCCCGACATGTCACACTTTCCGCGCTCGGGTGAATCAAATAAAAGCTTCTGTCCTCAACAGCACAGGGCTGGGCTGTTCTTGCAGGGAGTGTTGGGGGCGGCGAGGGCCGCGGGGGGAGGCGGTCTGGAGCACTGGGGGGGCGGGGGCGCTCCTGGGAGGGCCTGTTGCTGAGCCCGAGTCCTGTTCTTGGTCGTGGCCCTTCGGCCCCTGCCGCTGCCGCTGCAGGAGCTCCCGCACATGGGCAGCGCCGAACCTGAGCCCTGGCGCTGACCCGCTTTTCACCGCCTCGCGGCGGCCCCCGGCAGGGCCTGACCCAGCTGTTCCAGGACATGCAGGCTCGGGCTAACGGGAGCCTGAGCTGCCGCCTCCAGGTGAGCGGGGAGCTGCCCCCTCCCAGGTTGGTCTCCACGCCAGAGCGGGCTGGGGCAGTGGCTGGGCAAGTCTTGCCCGCGTGCCCTGCTCCCAGCCTCATGCCCAGCTCTGGCCTGTAGAAGGGGCCAGGCTTGCCCACCACCGACCCTGCCCAAGGAGCAGCCTGTTGATCTGGGACAGGAGGGAGGGAGAGGGACACCGGCTGTCGGCCCTGGGAGGGCGTCACCGAGCGCAGGGTAGAGACTGGCGCAGGGAGACCAGAGAAGAGCCCTCAGCACACAGGAGGGCCCCGAGGGGTTGTGGTTCCCCAGAGGGAGGGGCGCACCAGGCTCAGGGTCCCCACGGCTTCAAGGAGGGAGGGGCAGGTACCCCAGCAGAGCCAGCACCCCAGTCCCGGAGGTCCGACCCTCACGTCCTGCTTCCTCCTCCTGCACCTACCTGGTACCGGCACCTCCCCGCCCGGCTGCTCCGCAGGCAGAGCCGGCGTCTCCGAGAAGCGAGGCGTCGCCAGGCCACTAGGGAGCTCGCCCGGAGGCCGGAAGCCTCTCTCCCCAGGGACCACCAAGCCCAGTGCAGGGAGGGGGTCCCAGGTGTGCCTGCGCTGCTGCGGCCCCCGCCCCTGGCTAGGGCCCTCGGCCAGAGGCAGCCTCCACGCTGAGCCCCTGGCAGCTCAGAACAAGCTTCTGGAGACCAGCTCGGCTCAGGGGGGCTTGGCCGGCCACACCTTCCTGCCAGCCTCGGCCTCGGCCTCGGCCTCGGCCTCGGCGGGATGCCCGATGCCCCGCACGCCCCACCGGACACCTCGCCACAGCGGCTTCTGAAAACCCACTTGCTCAGTGCCCGCTTCCTCCCCGATCTGCGCCCCTGCAGGCCCCTCCCTCCGCCCTGGGATGGGCTACGCGAGCTCCTGGCGCCTGGCACGCAGAGGCAGGGTGCCCGCAACCCCGGGGGGGCCGCTGCGGGCTCTGCCCGTGCGGGGGAAGGTTCCTGGTGCGGCTGCCCCCGGTTCACCACCGTCTGTTGACTTTCCAGGAACCTGCCCCGCCCGCCCGTCCTGTTCTGTCACTTCTGCCCTAACTCCTGCAGGTCCCTGTCCCTGGCCAGTCATCAGGAACCTTCCCAGGCTGCTCTGGGACGCTGGCTCCGGGCTCCCCCACCTGCGTCTTCTCCAGCCACCAGCGCCCGCGGCAGGGCCGAGGCTGACACCACCGCGGAGGTGCTGCTCCCACGTCCCCAGCACTGGCTCCCCACGCGCTCCCCGAGCAGGGCCCCAGGCGTCTCGAGGGCCAGGCTGACCACACACGTCCCTTCTGGGCCAGGGGCTTCTGCTGTCGGGGCTGGGCCCGCCCCCTTCCACCCGGGGGGTGGAGCCCAGACGCGCGCGCGCTCAGCCGGCCATGACACCTTTTTTTGGGCAGCAGCTGCACCTGGAGGCCGTCCTGGCCTCGGCAGGGCGCCCGCCTGGCTTCGCCCCAGGGGACCACTTACCACCTGCCTCCAGAGCGTCAAGGCCCGCGTCAGCCTGTGTGCAAAGGTGGGGTCCCGGGGGCAAGGCTGGGCAGACACCGCTGTGGCTCCTGCTGCAGAGAAAGGGGGCCGAGCCTGTGGAGGTGGGGTGGGAGGGCCGAGGGTGAGCGGCAGCGCCTTCGGGGAGCTGACCCTGCTGTCCACCGTCTTCCCTGAGACACCAGCCAGCTCCAGCTGGACCCGGCCCCGGCCGTGACCTGCGCGTCCCGTCCAGGCCTCCCAGCACATTCTACCCACAGGCATGTTCATTCCACCCTCGGCTCCGGGGAGGCTTCCCTGGACCTCAACCCCACAGTGCGCTGCCTGTTCTGCAGCGACTGGTTTCTCAGCTTGCGGCAGGCACTGGCCCCTGGGTCACCGGGCGCCCCCGCGTCTGGACAGATGGGGCCGCGCTGCCCGCGCTCCGACCCGCCCCGGCCCGGGCGAGCGACACGTCACGATGAGACCGTTCCACGAGACAATGCTGTTTGTACCAAAATATTTAATGAATATGCTGTTAAAATAAAACCAACAGAAGAAATAGTAATACAATTTTACTGGTTTATATTTCAGTTCATAAAGTCGACACACGGAAACTACCTACACAACGGCCACGGCCTAGTCGGGGTGGGCGCACAGATGTCTCGGTAACTGGATGAGAAAGACATGGAGTGGTGGTGGAGGGATGATGGGGGGGTCAGGGCTGCCACGTGTTAATCTCCCTCGTCACTGACGACCTTGCGAGCGTTAGTACAGCCGAAAGAGGAAGAGAGACGAGGCCACCGAAGTGTCTATGTACAAGCCAGGGCCGCTGGGGCCAGCAACCCCTGCGCGGCACAGGGAGGACAGGTCAGGCCAGGAGAGCGCCCGTCGCTGCAGAAGTGGGGGAGGGTTCGGAGGTGCCCAAGCCCCACCCAGAGCTCCGTGTGAGAAGGGGACACCCACCCACCCACCCAGCAGCGAGGTCTGCACGCCGCACCCCAGGGAGGGCCGGTGCCCAGGTCGGCAGGACAGGCCTCAAGCACAGCCTCCTGCATACACATTTACACCAACACACGCAGCCTCCTGTCTCACATGACGCATGTCTCACATGCGTGCAGGGCCACAGGAACCCGTGTGGGGCCTGCTCCTCGGAGCAACGGCTGCGCCACGAGCAGGCCAGAGCCAAGTGCCAGTGCCAGCGAGCGCAGAGCCAGCCGGCCGGGCGCAGGCAGGGGTCACAGACACGCGCACAGCACGGAGATGCACGGGGCCCGTCCCCGCTCCCACCCTGCAGTCCATTTGGCAGCTACCACTAGAACGACAGGACTGTAAGAGTTGCATAGAATTGACCAGACACGTGAGTGATGCCAAACCGAAAACCTGTGCCTGGGTCAAGGGAACCAGGCGGCTTCCCCGACAACCATGGAGCCTCCGGAGTCAAAGTGCTGCTGCTTCGTGACCTGGGCCCTCTACTGGCACGGAAACAGGTGAGAGTGATGTGCGCTGCTGAGCCCCGCCCCGCCCGCCCCGCCCCCTGTATATATTATATATAATATGTATATTTAAAAAAAAAGATTAAAGGTTTAGAAAAGAACCAACCGCCTGAAGGATCCCCAAACTCTGACAATGTCGACTCAGCCTGCGGGCGGGATCCGCGCGGCCTCCGGGGAGGCGGCCTGGAGGTCACACCGGGTGGTTTCGAGCGTCCCGACGCGCTGGGTTAGCAGGCCGGTTAGTATCAGTAGTTAGGAGCGCCCGCTGCGAGGCGGCCTGCGCCCGGCTCCGGCCAGCGACCTACCGGCGTGTCCTCGGGGTCTGGCCTCACCCCGGCCTGGTCCTGGGCACGTCACAGAGTCACACATCTGGCCAGGGAAGGCAACGAAAGGTGTCGTGTTCTCTGGAGGTGTGGCAGCTGCGGCGGCTCTCAGCAGGTCTCCTTCCCTTGCACCCCGGTCGCCGTCTTGATGGAGCTCAGCGTTCGGTTGAACCACGTCTTCTTGGCTGCCTGCACCTCGTTGAGGGCAAGTCCCAAGTGGTGCTCCAAGTCCTGCGGGGACGCTGTGCGTGAGGCCAGCGGCCCAGCCCCAAGCGGACCCCGGGGAGGCCCCCTGTCTCTAGCTGGCACAGAAGGATCTCGGGGGGGGTCTGGAATTTGGGGAGCTTTCCTACGTAGGCCTGCATCCCTCGTCCAGATGCTGGTGAAACAGCCTCCCACGTGGGCACTGCACGCCACAGGCACAGCCCCAGCCCCTGCGATCACTCCGGCCCAGCGAGGAGCTGCACAGCTGAGACTTCCCAGCTCGCCCCGAGATGCTTCACGTCAGGGCCCCTGTGCCCCCACTTCCTGCCATTTGGGGATACCACCCCCTGCAGCCCAGCACTGTGGCGGGGTGCGGGGGCCCCAGGACCCAGCCCGGCCCGGCAGCCCTGACCTGGGCTTGCCCCCAAGCGTGCACCCTAGGGCTCGCTCAGTCTCACATGGGGAGAAGAGCAGGGCGGTCTTCTGAAGGCCGACCCCGAGATTCCAGCATCACCAGGAATGATGGCTCAGGTAAGGCAGTGGAGCCAGTCACGTGACGGGGCAGGAGGGGCTGCCAGAGGGCGCACAGCCCTTGGCTTGGCCTCCTCCTGGCAGCCCGGCCCCCTGCCCAGGGAGCATCCTGAGGTGCAGAGGTCTGGCGCTCACCCACAGCCGAGAGCCAGGCAGTGCAGCCCTGAGTTCAAAGCCTGTTTTCTCTGTTCACCAAACAGACCCAGAGGCTGGCGCAACCTCGGAAGCGCAACCCACGGAACAGGACAAAGGCTGAGCTGACCGACCGCTACAGGCAGATGACAGGGATGGGCTCCTCCTCGTGAACGGGCAGCCAAAGGTTAAAAAGAAATAAAACCTGAACCTTAAGGACCCTTCTCGGGGTTTCCCGAGGTGGTGCTGGAGTAGGGGAGGGCAGAGGCTGTGGTCTCACCTGTATCTTACACTCGGCTTCCACCAACTGCAGCTTGGTTTGTGCCAGTTCCAGCTCCATCTCCCTCAGCTGGTTCTTGAGCGTCTCCTTCTCCTCATCTGTGTCCTCGCCTGACACATCCTCAGCCGAGCTGAGGCCCTTGATCCGCCCTTCTTTGTTGAAGAATTCCCGGCAGCGCTCACAGTCGTCCACTTTTTGCTGAAACCGAATGTCAGGTGTGAAGAGGTGAAGGAGAGAAACCAGCCCCTGAGGAAGGGCGAGCGGCTCCTTTCTGGAGGCAGCTCTGCTGGGCACTCTCGCTTCTGAAAGCCCCTGACCCAGCGCGAGGTGTCCAGGAGGAACCTCTGCTGAGGGGAAGATGCAATGATGACCAAACAGCACCGTGTAGGGTTCTTCACTGCAGAGGCGGGCAGGGGCGGGGGGGAAGGGTGCCCCGCTGTGTGTGCACGGCAGCAGCCTCGAGGGCTCCTGAACTTTTCGTGACACGGTGAAAGGCTTAAATGCCGGGCGAACTAGGATGCAGAAATGCAGGTAAAGGGTGGTTCCGCACACATGCCATGTTTCATCGGCGTCAGCCGCCACTGACTGCTGAGGTGCCTAAGGAAAATCTCTGCCCGTTAGGTCATTGATCCCAAACATACTCCACTTCAGAGATGTAAATGTAACTGAGAAAGAAGCCTTTCTGGACCAGCGAAACCTTCCAGAACAGGGACTGACGGGATGGACGCTGGGCTGCCAAGAACGGCGCTCTCCTCTGGGGGGGAGAATGCCAAGGGCGCCGGTTGCCTGCTTCCTAGTGAGCATCATTACCCTTAGAGTCAGAAAACAGACTTTGTGTAAACAGAATCGTGGGCCCAGTGCTGGTCACGTGCTCTGGCTCCAGGTAAATGCTGGCGTGAACAGGCGTGAGGCGGGCGCCCCCAGGCTCCTGTCCCTGAGCCTAAGCAGTAAAGGTACTGGTCTCTACACCACTGTGTCACCAAAGCCTCCGCAAAGAGCGTGATGTCTAAAGAGAGTCACAGTCGCTGCGGCCGTGAAAGCAGAAGAGGAATTCAACTCAGCGCATGGCCCAGAGGGCTTGGGGCGTCCTGAGCTCCGCCCCTCACCCAGCCCAGCCTGGCGGGTACTGCCCGCTCTCCACCAGCTGGCCACGTGGCTTTTGGGGGCACCTTTCTCTAGTGTTCACAGCCAGGTTACCCAGAGGAAGGCAGGGCTTGCACCCCCCCGCCCAAGGCTGGCTCTGGCGTCAAACTGGCCGTGACTCCGGCCCCTCCCAGGATCAAGGCACTGAGGCCAGGCAGACCCGAGACTCCGCGGGGGACCCTCTCCCAGGCAGAGAGAGAACTGACTCACCCGGATCTTCTCTATCTCCACTTTATTCGCTGTCTGCTGCTTCTCCAGTCGCTCGCTCAGCTGCGAACAAATCTAAACAGAGGCAACGTTAAACAACGGGGCGCAGGGAGGGGCCGGCGCTGCCCACAGCTGGCCGGCCGGACAGGGCCACCGAGTCCTGGTCCAAAAGTCACCCGCGGAGCTCACGGGTCCTTCCACTCAAGGCCAGACCCTGAGGGCCCCAAACACAGAGCTGTGGTTCCTGCGCCGCGCACGCGGTCGTGGCCCCCTTTGTGCCCCCCCCCCCCGCATGGTCTCAGCGCGCGTGTGTGTATGGGGGGGGGTGCCGCCCCCGCGCTCAGACCCACCTGCTTGTAGTCCCCGATGATGGAGCTGTTCTTCTTAATCTCGGACTCAGCCTTGTCCAGCTCCCGCCGGCACATCTCCTTCAGCTGCGGGTGGGAGGGCACGCGTCAGGGCAGCGGCGCAACACCCCACACACCCCCCACCGTTGCTGCAGAAAACCCTGCTCCACGGCAGGAGCGCGGAACAGCGGCATCTCAGAAAACTCCCAGCCCGCTTCTGCCCCCAGAGCCAGCCAGCCCAGAGCCTGCGCCCCCCGGGCTGGGAGCCTCATGGTTCCACGGGACCCCTGCAGGTGGTCGTGACGACCGGACAGGTGGGCACCACCACGGGGTGCAGCAGGGCAGAGGCGGCGGCCTGAGCTCATCCTGTGGCTGCATGTCTGTGCCCGTGACTGGGGGAGCATGCGCTCTGCGGGACAGGCGGGGAAGGGCAGACCTTGCAGGCTGGCCTTCGCTGGGCACATCTCCTGCCCCGGAGGAGGGTGGGCTTTGACCCGTCTCCCCCGCCCTCAAACTGAAGAGCAGCGAGGTGTCTACAGGGCACACAGGGCGCCGAGGCCAGCATCCCCGCACTCTGCAGCGCGACAGCGCCCGGCAGAGCTGCTCTCAGGCATCCGCGGGACAGAGGCTGCGGGAGGGCCAAGCGCCCCTCACCTGAGCAGACTCTTCTTCCAGCCGCCTCTTCTCCTCCTCCGCATCAATCAGCTTCTGCTTGGTCACAAGCAGCTCCTTGTTCAGGGCGTCTGCCTTTTCCTCAGCCTGGAAGTGACGAGAAGCCGCCCCAGGTGAGACTTGAACTAGAAGGAATTCAAGTCACGCAACAATCCCAACCCCATTCTAAGAAGATGGGGAAACAGGCAGAGGAGGGTCTACACCCGGTTACGAGGCTCGAGCAGAGGCACCTGCCATTTCTGGCCGAGGTATAGGGCAGCAGGCAGGGGCTCGGCCTCTGCCTCAGACAGCCCGCGCTAACGCCCATCCCTGAGTGGCCATGTACCACGCGGCCGAGCCACCGAGAGCCTCTCCTAGCTTCAGTGCTTCACTCAGGGAACGTGAGCACGAGGAGAGCATGAGCCCGGCACGTGGACACCCTCAGCAAGAGGGCGCCGTCACCACCGACAGCAGTAACACCGGCTGGTTTTCTTGTAAACGCTCCGCATTTCCTCTGCTGCACCATTTTCCTCGCAGCACTGGTTCAGGCCACCCCTCTCCCGGCTCTCTCCATCCTTTGGAGCTCCCGAAAGCAAGACCTGGTGGGCGGCTCCACAGCCCATGTGGAAGTGGCGCACTCCACGCTGAGCACAGCCACGGGCCCTGGGCATGCAGGAAGGGGGCGCCCAGCTACGAACAGCCGACAGAGGGAAGCTTTGCTGGCTCCTCCTATGTAGCTGCCATTGGCGATGGGTGGTGGCTTCCAGAAGTGTTTACAGTATCACCTGGCTCCAGGGGCCAACCGAGCCCCTGCTCACTACACCACACCTCCTCTGCTGGGCTTCTTTGGGAGGAGTGGGGTGTAAAGGGCTGGGCCTAAACTGGAGGTCTGAGAATGGCACGCCACACAGCTCAAGATAATCCCTGCAAGCTGCATGCAGATGCCCTGCCTTCCCGGGGCCCAGAGTTAGGCCCGTCCTTTCTGGAAAGTGGCTCACTGTCTTCTCCTGCTCAAACCGAGGCGATCACAAGGAAAACGAAGAGACTTAAACAACAGGGGAAATAACTAGTAAGAACAAAGTCCTGCTAAAGATGTTGTTGTACCCTAATCATCGGCACAGCCCCTCCCGATGCTCTAGGACTCCGTCAAGATCCGCGGAGCATGCGTGGAGCACGGGCACACATCTAGCCCTCTCATTTGCTCACCATCACAGCGATGTAGGTAATGACCAGCACAAAGCCAGCTTCTGAGATGTACGGCGCAGCCAGCTCATCAGCTGTGCTTTCCACCTCAGTGTCTTCTCCCCGGCCTGCCCTGCCCCCCAGTTCATGAGAATTAGGAGTGGAAGTGATCCCTCAAGCTCTCACAAGCAGAACTGGCATCTGAAACCAGATCATGTTAGGTGAAGACCTGCCTCTGCCTTCACACCAAGAGCCAACGCTTGGCGCTGTGTCCCAGTGAGGGGGCACAGAGACTGCTGGGCTGACCCACCCCACACTTGCTGCACAGCTACTCCACCAATGTAGACCCAAGGGGGAGAGCATCTGCTGATAAAAATGAATCCAGATGTCCCCTCTGGTCACAAAGACTAACAGGGACCAGGTTTGCCCTCCCACTCTAAACAAAAATGGGCAAAAATATTTGAACCTGTTTTCAGACATTAAAACAAATGCAGACCAGTGCTTCAGGAAGAGGAAAAACAACAAACAAACAAGGTGACCCCCAGCACCACCCAAGGGTCTGTCTGGAGGGACATTCTAGACTGAGAACATGACAAAGGGGGTCCACACAGAGCATGCCACTGAGGGCTGAGGGTGCAGAGTGAGATGCCCAGAGACACTGCCATGCCAGAGACAGCTCATCAGGTCACAGAGGAGATGAAAGTGAAGTCATAAACATCGCCAGTGAATTTAGAGAGGTAGAAAAGAAAACAAGAAAGAAAAAGCAAATAGAGAACAAATAGGTAACAGACTAACATCCATTCTAATTACACAGACAACATTCAGAACCCATGTGTTATATAAGCAGTTACACTAAATGTAACTGGTCTAAACATTTCAATTAAAAGGAAGGTCTCTGCCTGAAACCATAAAAATATATAACGGAAAACCTGGGTAAAACCCTCCATGAATTTCACTTCAGAAATCCATTTCTGGAAACAACTACAGCTGGCAAAAAAAAAAAAAAAAAAAAAAAAAAAAAAAAAAAAAAAAAAAAAAAAAAAAAAAAAAAAGGAAAACATAAACAGCTGGGACTATTATAAAGTTTCAAACTGAAAAGTTTCTGTACAGCAAAAGAGACAATAAAAACAAAACAAAAAGAAACCCAACCGACTAGGGGAAAATTTTTGCCCTCCAGACAAGTGATAAGGGTCTGAAAAAAAAGATACACAAAGAGCTCATCCACAACTCAACAAAACAAAAACAAAGCAAAAAACCCAATCAAAAAATGGGGAGAAGAACTAAAAAGGTACTTCATCAAAGAGGAAATACAGGTGGCCAATAGGCATATGAAAGAATGCTCCACATCACTAATAATCAGGAAAATGCAAATTAAAACCACACTGAGATACCATCTTACACCAGTAAGAATGGCCCATATTAAAACAAAAAAAAAGGACAACAAATGTTGGCGTGGGTGTGGAGAAAAAGGAACTCTCCTACACTACTGGTGGGAGTGCAAACTGGTCCAGTCACTATGGAAGACTGTGTGGAGGACCCTCAAACAATTGAAAATGGAATTACCATGTGACCCAGCAATCCCACTACTGGGAATATACCCAGAGGACATGAAAACACTACTTAAAAAGGACACCTGTATGTGCATGTTTATTGCAGCTCTGTTTACAATTGCCAAGATATGGAAACAACCCAAATGCCCCAAAACCGATGAATGGCTGAGAAAAATGTGGTATATGTACACGATGGAATACTATGCATCAATCAAGGAGGAAAAACATATGTCATTTGCAGCAATATGGATGGAACTAGAAGGACTCATTAGCAGAAATAACCAAAAAGAAAAAAAGAACTACAGGATGGTCTCACTTATATGACGGATATAGGGAAAAACAAATGAATAAGAAAAATTAGAAACAACCAAAGGGGCTGAACAATGGAGTGAGAGAGGAGGAGGGGGAAGACGGTGGGGGAGGCAGAGGGAACAAGAGTAGGATGGTTAACAGGTGTTAGGGAAATGGGAAAAACCCGAGGTACACAATAATATAATATATATAATAAAAAAATTATATTAAAAAAATCAGCAATTACAGAGATAGCTGACATTCTCGGTGGACATCTATTCCCCGTTATACATTCCCAGAAATAATAATCAGTACACTGGATTTGATGTTTATCATTCCTGTGGTATTTGAAACTTTTAAATCACACATATGAGTAAATAATATTTTGCATGGTTTATAATTTTGTAATTATGGTACTGTAATATATATACACCTATCTGTAACTAGTTTTCTTCTCACAAAAAATTATATATATATATAAATTTTTTAATAAATTTATATATATATAAATTTTTCCATATATATATATAAAAGGAAGGTCTCTGAATAAAGGCCCAACTCCATGTGGGCTATAACAGGCCTATTTTAGATATAAAAACACAGGTATGCTAAAAGTGAAAGGGCAGAGAAGGACATGCAACACCATGGGAGCTGCAGTGGCTGTGTTAGCCACACATGAAGTAGATTTCAGGAAAAAACGAGTCTTACCAGGCACAGAGGTGACATTTCATAACGATTAAAGAGTCACCCCAGTAAGTGTGTTAATAGTCCCAAATGTATGCAAACATTCAAGTTACAGGAAATTAAAAACTGTCATAACTAAAAGAAAAAAGATAAATACACACTGCTAGATATTTTGCACATTCTACTCTCTCAGTAAACGACAGAGCAAGTCAAGAGAAAACCAGTAAGTCTGTGGAAGATATGAACCATATCTACCAACTTGTCATAAATGACATTTAGACAACACTCCACCCATCAGATAACGTACATTTCCCGAAGAACATGTGGGACATTCACCCAAGTAGACCAAAAGGTGGGCCCTAAAAGGCACAAATAATTTTAAGTGAATTTAAATCATACAAGGTTTGTGCTCTGATTAAAATAAAATCAAATTAGAAATCAAGAATAGAAAATTCCTGGGAAAAATTTCTAAGAGTTGAAAATTAAGAAACATGTTACTAATTAACTCATATGTCAAAGAAGAAATCACAAGAATGGAATGAAAATAAAAAACACATCAGAATGTGTGGGATGCAGCTGAAATGGTGTCTCAGAGAGATTTATAATTTCAAGTATTATTTTATAAAAAGAAAGGTCCAAAATTCAATGAGTAAGCTTCCTCTTTAAGAAGCTAGAAAAAGCAAATTAAACCAAAAGAAAGTAAGAGAACATAATACAAAGGAGCAATCCATGAAGCCTACAGTCAGTCTGCTTTTGAAAAGGCACCACAACTGTTAAACTTTAACTAGATTAAGGAAAAAAGGCAGATTATTCACAGATCCTATAAACATCAAAAGAACAAGGAAATACCAATGAGGATGGCAACACCTTTAACAACTAAGTAATTACTTGCAAGACGCAAATTATCAAAATGGACATGTGAAGAATTAGGAAATTTTGAACACCTACATATCAGGAAATAAATTTGTAATTAATTTCCAACAAGGAAAACTCCAGGTCCATGCAGCTTCACTCGGGAATTAAATATTTAACCAAGGAACAATCCTACACAAAGTCCTTCAAAAAAAACAGAAAGGGAAACCATGCCCGTTTATTTTAGGAGGCCAGTCTTACTCTGTTATCAAAACCAGGCAAGAACATTACAGAAACTCTAGATAAAATATTCTTCATGAACACAGTCATCTTTAGTAAAAAGAAAGATTTTTAATAGAAAACAGAAGCCCCAAGTTTACTAGGAATGCAGTCCTGGTTGCATCCACTTAACTGTGTTGTAGGGACAGAATTGGAATGTCCCAAAGCGCCCATGGTAGCTGTAGGCAGAACATGTGAGGAAACACCCATCCACAGTAAGAACTCCCAGCAAGCAAGAAGGAAGGATCGCCTAAGACAGACCCACCAGTGCCTACTAGAACAAGGTGACAAGGTTCATTCTCGCCAGCCGCAACAAGCAAAAAGGCATAAAGATCTGAAAGAAAGTGAAACTCTTTCTTCAGGGATGATTTGTGTATATGGGAAATCTTAAAAGATAAACAGAAGGGCTACGAGAATCCCAATTGAAATTAGCAAGGTCACAGGATAGAAGGTCATGTCAATTATTGTATTTCCAGAGATCAGCAATAAATAACTGGAAAATGCAATAAACAACACTCTCTAACAGATGGAAATGTACACCAAGTCGTACACAGTGAAAACTAGAAAACACTGCTGCAACTGAAAAAGACCTAAAAAGATGAAAATTTAGAGGGGAATTTAACATTCATGGATGGAAGATGCAATTACTGTTTAATGTTAATGCTTTCCAAGCTGATTTATGTACTCAATGCAATCGCACTCAAAAGCCCAGAAGGCTTTTATTTCTAGAAGTTGACAAGCTGATTCTAGTATTTATAGAAATGCAAATGACTCAGAATCGCCAAACAATTTTTAAAAAGAACAATGTCGGAGACTCGCATAACCAGATTTAAGTCGATGCAGGCGCAGTCATTAAGACAGTGGGGTACTGGCAGCAGGACAGACCCATGACAGATGGGGAGACAGTGAACTGAAGAGACCCAGACGCAAATGTCAGATGGATCCTGATTAAGAGGCCGAGGGAACTTAGCGACCTGCTCAAGGTCACAGACCTAGCATGCAGCCAGAGTCAGAGCCAGCAGGTGGGCCCCCGGGCCTGTTTCCCGAAACCTCCCTGCACATCACCCCAATGCAGAGAGCAGCCGTGGCCGCAGGTGCTGCCCTGGGCCATCTGCCTTGCACAGGTTTCCTCTCAGGCTTCAGCACCTGTCAGGTCTCAGCACCGCTCCCATTTCAGTCCTCTGAAACAGGCTTCTGAAATGTTGGGGGGCGGAGGGTCACCCGGGGCTGACAGGGATGTTCCTCATACCTGGGCAGTGACAAGTGATGACAGGGATATAAAATCAAACGGAAACACAGGGTGTTCTGGAAATCATGTTAGCCACAACCCCGAACTCTTCTCAGGAAGGCAGAAAGGGAAACGAGTGGCGAGTCCTTTCAAATACCTGAGACCCCAATGGGAAAAGAGAGAGGCTCCCACATCCCTCACTTCAGAATCAAGCAGACTTCCACGATGACTGGAGAGAAACCAAGAAAGAGTGACATGGAAGGACTCAGTGTGGGGGAGGTCAGCCTGCCCAGGACCACGCAGGGTGGAGGTGGGACCCTGGGACACCCCCTGGTCCTGCTCCTCTCAGCTGGTGGGAATGTGGGCCTGGGTTGGTCCAGTTACTGGCGCGATGATCTGAGGGCTGGCGGTGATCCACTCAAGCTACCTAACCTTTTGCTTCAATTTCCTCATCAGTGAAACACGGGCCACAGTTACAGCTCTTAGGCAACACGGTGGCCTGCAGGGTTTGGAGAGATAATAAGCACAACGCACCCTGGGCGGTGCCTGTGCCCAGCTCAGCACTCAGGCTCTGCAGTCCTCGCAGCCCCCAGCTCCCTAACGCCTGGAGCCCAGGAGCAGGGAGACCCTGGGTTCTGGCTGCTTTGGGTCAAGACCTTGAGACAGACAGCAAACACTGGAAATGCAGCCATTCCCCAGCTCCATACCGTGACGTGGCGCTGAACACAGGTAAGCAGAGGAAAGTAACACACCTGTGCTTTTGGACCCACCAGGCATTGTCATTGTCAGCGTAGCCAGGGCCCAGCTATTATTCACACCCCTGCGAGTCGCAGGGCATATGGGGTGAGCTGAAAGTAGAGTAGCTGCTGTCAGAACCACGGTCTATTTAAACATTTCTGCTCTTGTTCCAGTGCCGAAAAGAAGCGAGAAGAACCAGCAGATGCTTCTAGCTCCGCCCGACACGAGCACCACTTTGACGTTCAAAGCACAGGCTTCCAAAGAAACACACCAGCACACAACATGCTCCTGCCCGTCTGATGGATGTCGGGGCCCATGTGATGGCCAGACCCGCTGGCTGCACATACAGCCTCAGTCCCTGTAAGCCCTCAGCCGCCGAGTCTACCTCCGGGCGCTTAGGAGATTAATGAGCAGGAAAGCAGCCTCAGAGGCTTGATGAGGCATCTAAGTCAGGGCTGATAAGCTACAGAGGGCCCAACCTGACCTGCCACCTAGTCCCCTGGACCGGTTTTCTGGAGCAGGACCATGGCCAGACCTCACTATGGCAAGTTCCATGGTGCCAGGGACTTGGTCCATGGTGCCAGGTGCCAAGCCCCGACATTTACCAACACATCCTTGACAGGAGAAGTCTGCCAACCTCTCGCCTAAAACTATGAGTGAGACGACAATTCTTCTCAGAGAAATCTGCAGTATAGAAAGTGCCAGGAAAGCCAGCTCTACATTTGTAAGATGAGAAAAAGCAAAGAAAAACAACTTCTGCCAACAGAAGGAACTGGTGAAATCACCACCGGCAGCGCTCATTCAATAGGCACATGCGATGTAAGGGAAAAGCCTCTCCTTGTTTTGGGGTGCAGATAAGGAAATCATAGTGATTAGCAACACTGCTGAGCACGACAGCCTAAGAATTAGCAGAAGGCCTTTCAATCAAACAAACCATAGAGATCAAGGCCTGCGTGCACAACCCCTGCAGCCTGGAGGGCTTGACAAGGTGACCAACTCCGTGAAGGAGAGGAGGGGCCGACAAAGGTAAGCTGCCTCTTGGGAGGAAGAGGGGGCAGCTAAGCCCCCCATTGACAGGGCTGAGAGGTCCTTGCTGCTGAAAGGCAGAAGAGCTCAACAGACCCACCCCCACAGCTGGCGGACTTACATTATCCAGGTCCTTCCGCAGGGCGATCTTGCTGGTCACCAGCTCATGGGCGAGGTCATCATTTTCCTGTTCCAGCCTCATGTTCGCTTCTTGCAGACGCCTGTTCTCCCGCTGGAGTGTAGAAAGAAAACAGTAAAATCCACCTAAAGATCCGATGGAAGTGCTAATTTTTCAGGGTTCACCCCCAAACTCATTTCTGGGTGCTACAGAGATAATGGGGGCATGACGTGTCCTAATGTGCTGCTCATCACGACTTCACTTCCTGTCTACATAAAGAAACGCCTCATCGAGCTGAGCAACCCGGTCAGCAGCAGCTATTTCTCATTAACTGACCGAGAGCCACTGAGCTGAAACAAACTAGGCGGCTGGCTCAAAGCAAGCAGCCCCTGCTTTCCTGTGTGCAGACGCCCACTGAAACCTGGACCTGGACACAGCGGGGCTGCATTTCTAGCGGCCCCTCAGCAGAGTCAGGTAGGGGCCTTTCCTGCCCTCGCAGCCATGAACAAACACCTCGAATCGCTCGATGGGGTCCTCCTGCTGGGCCTGCTGCTCCCGCATGGTGTGGTACTCCTTCTCGTATTTCTTCAGCTTCTTCTGACTGATCTGTAGGACAAATCACAGCACAAGCCAGAAAGTTTCAGAAAAAGGAGAGCTCCTCAAGGCCTGCACTGAAAACCAAGGCCTGGTCGCCATGGGCACCCCCAGTTAGTAAGGAAGGGGGGGCATGTGCGAGGACCCAAAACTCCTCAGTGACCACTACTGCCCAGGCTTCCGCTTCCTACTACCAGTGCTGGAGTGAAGACTCCAGTCAGCCCCACCTACCTGAGTTTGGGGCAGCGTCATCTTCACCCACCGCCATTTTACTCAGTACCTATCAGCACACCTGTGTCCTCACCGCTACCACCTTCATCTTATAGGCACGTTAATGGAAGCAAAAGGTGCCCATGTAACTTGGCCAGGACAGTCTGTCAGGGCCCAACAGAGATGGGGTTTCAGTGGCAGCTCCACATACAGTCCATCAGTAGCCTGCCATCAATCTCCTCTCGGCCTTTCAACACAACTCTCTCTCTGCCCTGGCAACAACACTATGTTGGCCATTCTACTAGGCTCTCTGCCTCATTCAACTGCTGTCTTTTTTCTCTCAGGCTTGCTCCTGGTGACCACGGCAAGGCACAGGCCAACACCGTCCATTCTTACTGCCGCAGGCTTTCACTCTGCCTGCTGCCTGCCCAGTGCCCTTGAGGAGGCGACTGCTGGTTCCGGTGGCCCTACCGTGCCCAACCCACTTCTCTGAAACTTTTGATTCCTTCCCCTCATCGACTAACCTGCTCCCTTTGGTGCTTTTTAAAATGGCATTTACAGCATTATGGAATCTAACAAGCAGAACAAAGAGTTGTGAAACAGGTACGTGCAGTTCAGAGAGTGCTGCCATCACACGGGGTCAGCACCCCCCACTCCCTCTTCCCCGAAGCGCCCTCCCTCCCAGGCATTCAGGGCTCACAGTCTGACACAGAACTTTCTCCTGGGCTCTGGCAGCTGCCCAGGGAGAGGCAGCCAGGGCACAGCGTTCCGCCCTGCTGCAGCCCACACCCGGATGCCCATTAAACACTTGGGTAAGGTCAAGCCAGAGAGCAACATCTAAAAACCCAGACCTTCTGTGGTTTTGAGGTCAACGCCGGGGTAAACATCAATTCTACCTAAGTGATTCACGAAGAAAGGACCTAAATAAAACGTCACTGTGATCAGTAAATTTATAAGCTATTCTAACAGATCAATCAGAGGAACAGAAAATAAACAAGGCTTGTGGGCAGCAAACATGCCCTCTCACAGCTCTCCACTGTCAGCCTGGGGGAAGGACAAGGCAGTGGCGTGGGGAAAAGGCGCCCCCTAGTGCCTGATGAAAGATCAGCTGCCAGACAGTCTCATCTGATGGAGACTGTCCACTCTTCACCTCGCGCCCAGGTAAGGAGGAATTAATACCCCACCTCCACCAGCACAGATAGCTACTGGCAAAAGCACTTTTTCTGCACATCAGTGTCTCTTATGCAAATCCCTCATCGTCAGCGGGAGGGGCTTGGCTCTCCCTGAGCACTGGGCAGGCACCCTGGGCTCCGTGCAGGCTGTGGGTCCGGATGGAGGCATTTCTCTGTATGCCTCCCAGTTTTTCTGCCTTATATGTAACTTATTTTTAAAATGTTATTATGATTACATGAATTATTTTTATATTTTATAATGTGACTGTATTTTTACAAATAACATTGTTTACAAATAATTCTCCTAATTATTCTGGCTCTCAGAGCTCTGCTCACTTCTCCAGAGGGTGGTCTCACAGTGCTCCCAAGGCGCCTCAGGGGCCACACAGGGCCGGGTGAAGACAGCACTACCTCATCATCCAGAGAGCTTCCTGGTGCAGGTTCTGACTTAACCAGGTCAGGCTCCCCACCCAGCTCCTCAGCCTTACTGTTATCTCTCCTTCTCCCTCCCTGCCTTCAATGTCTGACACCCACCCCCAAACAAATAATAAAACACTGCCTAAAATGGCTCACAGTTGACCCAACATTCAAGCGGGTAGCTGCACACCAGCACTGCCTGGCTCAGAGAGCCTGAGGCACAGTCACCAAGAAGACTGACATGCCACCTGAATGGGAAGCCAGGTGGAACCAGCAGAAAAGCTGCGATTCAAGCCTCTTTATGATGCCATAGTTGGAAGAAACCTACACCTCTCTGCCTGCCTGTGCCATTATCAACATCTTCTCCAGGTAGGGCCTGCGTCTTGCTCATCGTTGCCCTGCCCATGCACACAGGTGTGCCCAGAAATGCCTGCTAAACGGATGGGAAGTGCCCCCTTCTTCCTTGCATCAAACTGTCTCTGGATGGAAATGGCCACTTAAGTAAAAGTCTATTACAATCTGGTCCCTGTCTCAATGGCCCCACATCTGGTTCACCTTCAGACCAGAGCTCTGCATTGGCTTGCTTCTTCAGAGTCCTCCCCAGACACCTTCTTCCCTAACTAGGCCAGGTCTCTCAGCTGCACATTCTCCAAGCATCAGGTCACTTCCTCCACAGCATCTGCTCACGCCCACCACAGAGCACGTGCACACCTTTGTCATCTTCCCACAGGATGCAGTTTACACGTGACCTGCTCACGGGCACTCCTGTGGTGCCCAGTGCACTGCACAAAGGTGATCGGGATGCAGTCACTGGATGCTGCATACATCAAAATTGAATGTCTCCCTTTGAACCTAGCAAGGACGTGGCTGGGCAAGCATTTGCCCGGTGGCTGAGCACGACTATGAGGCACGACCACATCGTCAGATTCAGCATGACAGAAATGTCTACAGACCACAACATGCAAACCCACAAGGGTTGGCCTCATAGTCAACCAGCACTGGGGAAGCATGAAACTCATCAGCGGGGCATGGTCCCCACTCTTAACATCCAGAGCTGTTCCTGTCTGTCTCTCACTCACACAGGAACACTGTGTAGGCCTTCAGGAAGCAAGGAAGCTATGCCACTAACCTTGAGCACCAGGCCACACCCTCTGTCGCTGCCTCCCACCTGAGGGCATCACACACGGAGGTATTTTTGGCTTCAAAGAAGATTAAATCTGAAATTTGCTGTCTAGACATTTACATGTGTTCTGTTTGCCTGCTCTTTTGGGGAGAGGGGAGCTCTGATCATTTCCTGAAGATTGAGCTTGAAATTTAGGCAAAAATAATTTTACACCTCACCACCATTAGCTCAGAGGCTCATAACACTGTTAAGGGAGAACCGTCCTGAAAGGCCTCTGAGAGCCAAAGTTGCTATCATAAATAGTCCCCATTAAAGAGCAGAGACCCCCAACTCTGCCCCCAACCCCCCCCATTTAGCAAACACCCTAACCCCATTTCAGAGGGCTCCTGGGCGCCCAAGGAGCCATAGTTGCAGGCTAAAACACCTTGAATGATAGAGAAGGTGGAGATGTGGAACACACCGGTGTGGGAGCGCAAACACAGATCTAAGTCAGAATGCCTACGCTGGGCCACTCACTCATCACGGCTCTGCCACAGGGACCAGACTACGCTGCCTTAAAACAAGTGCTCCCTGCGAGGAAGTGCTGCACCTGGCTAGGCTCCGGGACAGGCAGGGGCGCCAGGCCCTGGAGAGGCAGGGGTGAGGTGCTGCTGAGCTGGGGGGAGTGAGGGGCGCGCTCTGCCACCAGGAGCTTGGGGTCTGCAGGTCGACAGCGCACGGGAGCCCTGGCTCTGCTGACAGACTGTGTGGCAGAGGACAAGTTGTCTCCTCTCGGCCTCAGCTTCCTCACCTGGGGAATTCTATCAGTCCTTATGAGGCTGACACGACATAGCACATGCACTGCCAACAGCTCAGATGAGCGCCTGGCACAAACGAGGCCTTTTCAATAAACAGCAGCTGCTGCTTATTAATGTTTGCCTTTGTCTCCCAAATCAGAGAATGTTACCCTCTGAACAATGAGTTTTTAAATAAAGTCCATCTTACACAGAAAAGCAGGAAGTGGGCTGTTGGTAGAGCAGGAGCTGATTCCAAGACTGCTGCAGAGGTCAGAATCCCCACTGGGATGGCACTCCAGGGAGCCCAGCGAAGGTGAGGAGTCGAGGAGTCAAAGCTCCCCTCTGCACAGCAGGGCAGGGTGGCTGGGTGGGCAGGGCAAGTTCTGATGCCCCATTTTTGAATGACTGGTGCAGGGACTCTATTTTTCAGTCACTGGTTAGCAGAACTTGAGACTTACAAGGAACCTTCAAGATAACAAAATGCTTCTCCACCTGCTATTTTATTTAATCCTGAAGACAATTTACTACAATGGGTAGAGCAGGGATGACACCCTCACGCTAATGATGTGAGACCAACACGACAAAGGTGAAGCGATGTGTCTGAAGTGCAGGGACCGGTGTGGAACCCAGTGACACAGGCTCGAGAAGGCAGTTCTGTTTCTCGTGCTCCATGTCCTCGTCCAGCACCACCCAAGACACATGAGGAAGCAAGCAATTATTTGGGGACTTGAACTGAGTCCAGAGGAACAGGTGACTGGCAGGGGAGGCGGGACACTGGAGCCTGAGATGAGTGTGGTTGTCCACGATCCAGCCCAAAGGGCAGGCCAGGGTAAGGCTGAAGCCCAGGGCCTCCAAGGCCGCATTCACAGCCTCTGGAAATAAATCAACAGTCAATTTAATTTCTGAGCCTTTTCATTTAATTTGCTCAAATAGTTCAGACTCAAGTCTCTCAAAGATGGTGAAACAGAATTAGGCGCTCCTGGCTGACCACTAGAGTGTTCTGAATCACCAGAAGCAAATTACAGCAGGGACCCAACCAGATAAGGAACAGACCTGCCCATTCAAACGGATGAGTTGTGGCTCTTCTGCAACTGCGAAATGTAAGGCTCCCATGGAGAAAGGGAGCAGCCGCTAGGAAGTCTCCTCACATAATCCAGTTCCAACAGCAAGGAGTCAGCAATGGAGTAAAAGCGCCACCGAGCTACAAGGTGTCTGAGCTGAGGGACAGTGTGGAGAGGAGAGCACGACGCTGACAGAGATCAAGTGGCCCATCACTGCATTGTCACCACAGGACGAACCTCACCTGATGGGGACCAGCACAGTGACTCTCACTGTCTGCTCACTCCCTGCTCACAGGAGAGCACATTGACCACAAGCACTGATTTCAGCATCTCAGCTTCCTGGGGTGTGACCCCAATCTTGTCACTTCAGTTCTCTAAGCTGCACACAACATCTGTCAGGTGACCTCATGTGGCCCCTGGGAGGTGTGCTCTGAGCAGCACCATGCACGATCCCAAGACCATGGCAGGACACTAGACCAACGTGGCCACTGCGCTCACTACACAAGTGATGCGAGCGGAGAGCCAGGTTCAAGTTAGTGGAGCTGCTAGCCCAGGCACGAAAATATTCCGAGGGGAAACAATTTCCCAATGCCACAGAACCTTCTGTCTCTCCAAACTGCAAAGGGTGGGATTACACTCCTCCGAGGGGCTGCTACTCGGTGTCTGTGAGGGACTCTCTGCCGAGTCCCATGTCCAGCATCCCCCCTCGCTGCAGCAGCAGAGAGCTATGGAACAGCGGCTCAGAAACTGCACTGGGTCTGATTTCCGGTTTGAGCTAAGAAACCCACCGCATCCTCTCTTCCAGCATCGCTCCCGCTTACTCTAAACTAGCCGCAGCTATCTGACTTGCTCTCAGAAATCCCTGCAGAGACAAAGACGCAGTTGTTCTCACCTACTTCTTGAGTCAGAAACTGGAAAGACTGAAAAACAATGTTTTCTCGCTTCTCCCTCTACAGGTGGTGCCCGCATGGCTGCATTAGCAGGGCTGCCAGGGCTGCTCCTGATCTCCAAGAACAAGCCACTCAAGCAGCCTTTAGATGAGG
This sequence comes from Uropsilus gracilis, assembly GCA_004024945.1. Taxonomy (NCBI): domain Eukaryota; kingdom Metazoa; phylum Chordata; class Mammalia; order Eulipotyphla; family Talpidae; genus Uropsilus; species Uropsilus gracilis. The sequence continues at coordinate 122,530 of PVHY01001470.1, forward strand.
ATTTATTATTAGACTTTCTATCAGAAGTGGAAACAGCTTTCCTACTTTGGGTCGCTGATCCAGAAAGAGGGAGACATTCAATACACAGCGTGAGAGTTTTGCTGTATGCTGTGAGATTTTAGATTAAGAGCAGGAGGTATAAAACAAGAAATAAATATTTCAGTCCCTCAGTAAATGAAGGAGAAAGAGGAAAAGAGGGAAAAAAAGACAGAATAGCGACAGATGCAGAGAGAGGCAGCAGAGGTAGGCAGACCCTGAGGCAGCCACCACAGACTCTGCCACCCCCATTGAGGCCTGCAGGCAGCAGAGGGGCAATTGGGCAGAAGACCTGATGATATCGGGCACCTGTGAGCGCAGCCAGGAGCAGCTGGCTACGTCCTCAGTTCTCTGAATACCCAGCACCACAGCTGACTGGGCCAGGTACTGTGAGAAGCAATGAAGAGGCTTAGAAGAATGACACAAACACTGAGAATGACAACCATGATATCACCGTTATTAAAGTTGTATTGTCAGAACGCAACCACAGAAGTAAGTTTCTGCTGTCAGGACTGGCACATGAGGTCAAGGAGCCTTGATTCCCACCTTAATAAGGAGGTACAAGTGAGTGTATCATGATCTCTTAAAAATTTTTAAAAAAAGAAAAGAAAGAAATAGGATTTAAACTGTTTATTCCATGTTAGAACCCAGTGACCGGATCCTTCACACTGCAGGGCCCCTTTTCCCCATGCCAGAGGGGGCTCCGAAACCCCAGGGGAGCGTAGACCATGCTGTCTGAATGAGGCCCTCGGGCCCCACACGCTCCACCAAACCGTAGCTTCTCACTCAGGAGCCAAAGACGGTTCCTGCTTGTGAGCTGGCAAATGAGTGACGTGACCGGCGCATTCCGTGGTAACAGGTGGAAATACTGCCGCCACCACGCATCAGACCTATTGGTATTGAGTACAGTGACCCAACTACAAGCAGCAGCACCAACTAAACTGCATCCACCATATTCCACCTTGAAGCGGGAAGCAGCATTCCCTCATGCCCTGGCAAGTCTGTCCAATTTTCCCATGCGGTGTGTCAACATTCACCCAGTCATGCGCAAGCAGGGGGACTCACTCCAAGTGAACCCAAGTCACGCAGCCTTCTCTGGGGCCTGTGGGAGTTTAGCTAAGTGCAGAAAATGTGTGTGGTGCAGCCTGGGCTGCCTTAGCACCTTGAGAGCACAGGCAAGAAAACAGACATCAAATATCTCCCGTCAGGCCTATGGAAATATAGGGTCCATTTATTACTGAAATGTTTCAAGCTAATGAAAACCCAAAAGATAAACCTTCAGGGAAGCTATTTTTAAGTCTTGCCCAAATCCATGTTATTAACTCTTCCTTTTGTAAAACACAAAACTCAACAGCATATTCATTTATTTGCTCATTAATCAGAATCTGTTTGCCAGATCTGGTTCTTGTGCTAAGGATTCAGCAGCAGACAAGAAAGGCCCATTGTGAAAGGCTCACTTCCAGTCGGGGGGGAGGGGAGTGAAGAAGACAAATTAACCAAGCGAACATAGATAACCATGCTAGGCCGCCATAGATAACCATGCTAGGCCGCGATCAATGACAGGAGAATGGTAAGGGTGAGGAGGGAGGTGGAGCAGGCTGGAGAGAGCTGCTACTTTAGACACTGTAATTAAGACAGCCTCTCTGATGGCACGGCACTTGAGCCTGACCCAGAATGAGGCAGGTGACTCTGAAGTCACTCAGACATCAGAGAACCTTCTGGGCAGAGACCAGTCAATGCAAATGGTGTGGGGGTGAACACGCTCTGCGAGGAGACCCAGTATCTGAAGTGGAAAGAGTAAGAGGGAGATGAAATCAGAGAGACGGCCGGGTCAGACTGTGTCAGATTCCATAAGCTGAGAGAACTCTTGAATTTTATTCTGAGATAAGAAGTCACTACAGAGTTTTAAGTGCAAGAGCAACACGGGATCAAGAAAAGCACGGGACGAGACTACTGTGAGAGCAGGAAGACCAAGGAGTCTGCTGGAAGGCTGCAGAGACGAGTGGGATGGTGGTGACACCAGCGTGTTAGTGAAGGGGCAGGAAATGGCTTGACTCAGGATACAGTTTGATAAGTGGGATTGGATTTGGAAGGAGAGAAAGAGGAGCTGAGCAGACAGCAAGGCCCAAGCAGAGAGGTACCGCAGAGGGAGAGGGGAGAGAGAGAGAGAGAGAGAGAGAGAGAGAGAGAGAGAGAGAGAGAGAGACTGAGAATGGAGCAGGCTCTGGAAGGAAACATCCTAAGCAAGCCAAGAACCATACTCCCGTTTGCTGAAACAAGTAGAAGTGGAAAGTGTGAAGAATCTCAGGGCTCACTTGGTTCTGTGTTCCTTGCACACACTCATGATACTCGACATATCACCAAGAAGCGCTTGCTTTCTGCTTGGAAGGCCAGAGAGGAAATAATCACAGGAGGAGCCATCATCTCGCACACCTGCAGGATGCGCCAGGCAGCCGCGAGTACTAGACTGATGCAGCGAGTTCTCACTCCCAAGAAAGTGACCCACAGTAACCAGTGCCTGGTCCAGCAGCATCACACATCAGTCACAACACTCGTGAACTATACGGCAGTCTAAACCACACAGCTATAATGATGATGAACTTCTAGAGCCTCCATTCCTCATTTTAAAATCTCATATTATGATTCCTGGTGTTTCTCAAGGGCCTCAAGTTTAGGCACAAGTTCTCAGCTTCAGCTGCCCCTGACCACCCCCAAATACCAAACTAACTTCCCTCCATCACCATTTCTTCTTCTTTAAACACAAAACTTTATGAACACAAGGTGGTTCTGTGACTTTTTCTATTAAAAAGTTGCACAGATCACAAACGCCCGCGGGAGGGATCGACTCGAGTGGGTTTTTCCCATGTACTACTGGCTTCATTTTAGAGGATTTCTGCCCAGAACAACAAATACTGGAAGTGGGAGGCCAGCGCAGCAGGAAGCACAGGGTGTGAGTTCTGCCACCGAGAGGCTTCATGGCCGCAGGGGCTACAACTTCCCTGTGCCTTGTTTGTCCACAGAAGTATCTGTACTAGAGCTCATAGGTGGGGAGAGGGTTGGGGAGAAAGGCAGTGCAATGTAATGCACAGAAAATATGAAAATATTTGGGAAAAAGAGAACACGATGGGAAGGAAACAATATGAATGATGTGTTATGTTTATCACTTGCTCAAAACAGTGACATGAACTGGACCAAAGAATTTAAACTCATGCAAGAATGATCTTACCTTCATGTTGCAAGCTAATTCCATTAGCTTCTTTGCATTTTCTTCTGAACGGTACCTCTTAGGAAGCTGAACCCTGAAGAACTTCAAGGCACCTTCAAAATCTGTCAACAGCAAGTCATCCTTGGAAGTCTTGAGGAAAGAAAGAAAATATAACCATATAAAGAAAGTTTTTTATGCTATGTAGACACACAGTAAGCATTTTATCATCCCAACAGATGCTCAGCAAATACTTCTCTGCCTTTCCTGGCGCTCCTTGCACACACCCACCATCAGGACAACGGTGGGTGAGAGGGGCTGCCGAGGAGGAGACTGAGACCAAGAGATCACAAATGCTGATAAGGACCTGAAAGCTGCACAGCTAAGAACACACATACCTTTAGCAACCCGAGGGCAACGTTAAAGATGACACTTATTCCCTAGAAGAGAAAATGCAGAAAGAACATGTAAGTGTTTACAGCTGGGGTATTAAGCGGCTGGTCCTCCCACTACTTTAGGAAATCATAAAGACATAGAGTATCTTGAGAATAGCTAGGAAAATAAAATCCACAGAACCACCATAGAAAACCATTCAAAGCAGGCCCAGTCTCCCATTTTCCTTAGAGAAGAGCTTCCCCAGCCCCTCTCATGTCCAAGCAGAGGGCACGCCTTTCCAAAGCATGCTCTGCTTCCAAAGCAAAACATCAACCACAAAGTCAGGCTCCGTCAGGGACACTCTCTGGGAGCCCCTCTCCCTCTGCTGCCCTCCAAGCACAGGCAGTGCTGCGCTTGTCCATGAGCTCTGCCGCCCAGAGATGAACCTGCTCCTGGTGCCCTCCAATCTGCCTTTCTTCATCTTACCATTCTGGAAGGAGGTAAGGGCATGGGAGATGAGATGAGGTACAACACCTGCTGATCAGGTTAAACCACAAGCTACTTAAGTTTCTGTGGCTCAGTTTCTATGATATTCTCCTGAGGGTTTTCTGAGCTTATTAGTTGAAAAGTTCATGTAAACAACTTAGCCTTTAAGTGGGCCCTTATTTTATCCACTTACAAGTGGTTGTTTTATAATAGTGAAAAACTGGATCAATTTAAGGTTTGAAATTAGGAATTAATTATATGCATGATGATACACACAAACAAGATACTTCGCAGCAAACAATGACATATTTTAGTCAGATTATTATGTTTCAAGCTGGCAGAAGGTGCAAATTCTTTAATGAATATTTGCATCTCTTAGATATAGCATAACGAAAGACGGTATAGATGTCATATGTCTACAGATGTTCCCGTATGATGTGAAGGTATTGTTAAACTGTATATACAACTATCATAATTTTAAACAATACATATGGAACTATAGCTAGATAATATTCCATATTCCACTATTATATTATGTAATACATTCCATTATATATCACATCACAGAACAATCCATTTGAAAAAAACTACTCCATATTAAAGCCATACATATACATATATGAACACAAAACAAGGCTGAAGGAATATAAAGTAGTGGATATACTACCAGAGGCAGACTCTGTAGACACTGGGAACGAGAAGAATTTTAAGTACTCTTTGCTTGTATTTTCTACGATTTCTATAAAAAACATTATTTCTGAAACAAATTACTTTTCTAGGAAACAAACCCAAAGTTATGCAAATGCTTACTCTACTATCTAGTCTCTTTCAATAACAGATTCCTGTTTTTTTGCAAATTCCTACCCAGCCTGAAAAAAACCACCACCAAAACACCTCTGCAGCTGTGTGGTCAATGTACCTAAGTCCTCGCCCAACTCTTGCCAAGAAGAGGTCAGTGGAGGTAGGGCGAGACTTCTAGGAAGTCACTTTTGAAAAAAGATGGCTGCACCTCCCCCTCGTCACCCAGCTCAAAGACAAGGTGGGAGCTGGGACGAGGCCCACCATGAAGTCCTGACTTCTTTCACACGAGAGAAATAAACCTCTGCTGCCTTCAGCCACTGTTATTTTGTTTTTTTTTTTTCATTAAATGCAGTCAAATCCAATACTAATTAAAACCAATGGCTGAAAGATGGGTTTGTTTGTTTTTTTTCCCTTTTAAACCAGGGAGCATCTTTAACAAACTGTGATGATTAGCTTTTACCCAAAGAAGAGTCACTTAAACCTGTCACCTTTCCAGCACTGAAAAAAATAATTAGGAACAAATTATGCTCTGACAGAACCGAAACAGGAAGGATACGGGGAGCCAGGCTAGAGAGCTGCGGCCTGTGCTACGCACCTCACACAGAAGCAGGTCAATGATGTGGAAGACCATGTAGAGAGGGAATTTAGCGGTGAAAAGCGTCAGAAACCACTGGGAGGCATACATGTGCGCTTCGAGGCTTATATCCAGGAAGTGGTTGTACAGGTCAGGGATGTATTCCTGAAATAGCAAACTAATTAGTTCTGGGCACATATGCAATTGCTCAACTCCCACACAGGAGGCTCATAAATCTGCCATGAATAGCCCAAAAAAGTCAAGATAACTTGTGTTTTTCTGAAACCTCCAAAGTGTACAGAAGCGTATGTATCATGTCCTTTTAAACTGGCACTCTGTTCTTTCTCCCAGTCCACAAACTAGATCTAAAGGGGGGGAATCCCCAAAATGGCAACAAACATTTGCAAGGATGTTTTCCCATTCTAAGTATGAAATGCCAAGGAAAGCTGGTCTCACTTTTGTTATGGGCTTCCTACTCAGTCAGCTCCAGAACCAAAGTGGGCACTTCTTGACTGAGTTTTCTGTGACAGGCCTGTATGTAGTCCCCTAACCCCTAACCATCTGGATGTTTTTGAGATGCAAAACCCAGTTCACACCCACCAGGTTCACATCCTATTAATCTCGGCATCTTCATCAGTGTCAGAAATGAAGGAACTAGGATGGCGAAGATGATCAGCACCACTCTGGGCAGCCTACCCTCAACCCAGTGCTCCCTAGTCCTGCCCGTGACAGGCACATGCCAGCTGGTTTTTCCTCTTACCTGCATGAGGCGCTCTAGCTGATAAAATTTGCAATGCAAATCTTCAAAGTTTTGCTTGAAAAGCTCCCTGAGGCCGTAGTCAAACATGATCTTGACCAGAACACTGAATGCCTGCTCTTCCGGCATCTGTAACAAACAGGGAAGCCAATGGGTGATGAAACACACAGATGTTTTCTCAGTATATCAAATTCATCCCTCTATCCTCTTCTTTAGACACCAGGAAATTCAGTGGTATGCAGGCACTCAGGCCCGAGGTGGTGCTTTGGAACATTCACTCCCTGGACCAGGAATGCTGAACACTGCCCCATCACTGCTCCTGTTCTGAGCGGCCTCCCACACCGGGCTCAATAATCATAACATCAGCAGGCAAGAAGGAGCATGGGCCCACAAGAAGAAGAAAGCTTTGGGGTGCGAGGGCGTCGGGAACAGGCTTTGTAGGGAGGACAGGATCTGAACGGTGTAGGAGAAGGCTGATGCACAAGCATAGATTTCATCTTTCCCACATCGCGAGACCCTGGTTCATTCACTTTACTGCTTTAGCTGCTATTTTGTTCTAGTAAAATGTTATTCTTCCTCATTGCTAGAGACATAGCTAGTTGAAGAAGAACCTTACTTATTTCAAGGTCTGCAATGATTCTTGCCACACTACAGTAACATTAGCGGTGGAGCCTTAAGTGTTACAAAAATCCTACTTGACGTACAGTCACAGATAGCAGCCATTTATAACAATACTTGCATTCTCCATAGCTTTATGGAAAAGTACTCCTCTAAGAAACTGGCAAAATGTCTAGCTCTCAAAATAGGAAAAGGCACTGGAGATGTCATTTAAGGCTTGGTGTGACTGCAGCAGACTTTCAGAATGTCAAGAAGGTAGGCGGGCTTGTGCAGAACAAGCTGAAGGAGGTGGGCTAAGCGCGGGAGTTGCTGGGAATAGAGCAGACTGAAGAGCAAAGAGAGGAAGTGAAGAGCAAGCCAGAAAGGCCAGGGCTTGGGGGGGAGAGAAACAGCTCTGCCCTGAGGCACTCACACCTGCTGCGGGAGAGCCCCAAGCATGGCTGCCCTCACTGAAGACAATGGGCAATGAACACTGCCCAGCAGCACAGCATCCAGCCCACACTCTGGGCTGTGAGTTAAACGGGGCTAAACGTCCCTGAAATGAAGCTCAGAACAAACCACAGAGGCTTCTGAGACCTTGAGCCAGAGTCTGACTACAGCAGCAAAATGGAAAACCTGAACTTCATGATGACTAATTAGCCATTAGTTCATACTGCACGTATATACCAAATCACCCCCACTGAGCTCTGTGTGTATCTACAGCTGTGTTTATACGTTTTCAACTGTCAGCTATACCCTGATGAAGCCGGGGAGCAACCTGATGGCTCTTCTCATGTCGCAGGCTGACCATATCTTCCGTCTCACAAGCAGCAGATACACCTTGGTTCTTGTTTTACTTACAGCACAACCCACACAATAGTCTAAACCTTCTCCAAAGTTTTCCCTTGCTTCAGATAAAAAATCCAAACTCCTTGAGCCACCCTGGGGCCCGGGGCTAGGCTGTCTTTCTCTCTGCTCCTCTCCTAGACTCCAGCACTCATGAAGTCATGTGCCTGTCTTCATATTCTTGCCTGGGCCAAGCTGGTCCCCATTTCACAGCCTCCATATACTGTATTATTCCCTCTGCTGGGAATGCTCTGCTCTCTACCTTCTTGTTTTCAAATGGTTTTACTACTTTCATAGCAACCTTAAAAAAAAAAAAGAGGTGAAATGATACGGAAAAGTACAAAGGAAACACCCCCTCTCATTTTCCAGGTTTCACCTTAAAGGTGACCTTCGCAGAGAAGCCTGTACTCTATCGACAGAAGATGCAGTCTTTATAATCTTGAATCAAACCTCTCACTACACCATCACTGTGTCGCTGAGCTTAATGCCATTACTAGATGACAGCCATTCTGCTTAAAGCCTCGTCAGCTTCGCTAGATCTGTATCCACAGAGGACAAAACTCCTGATCTCCAATGCAGTTACATACCACATAGGTGCTCAAAAGTGCTCTCTCTGCTAACATCATCTGTGTGGCTTTTTTGCCAAGGATTTTTAACCTGGAGCATGGGGACGTTATCAGGCAAATCAGGACTGTGAATGTTTTATAAGATAGTTTGCTTGAACTTTTCAAAACTGTCACTGATTTGAAATACATGAGGCAAGCAAGGGAATGGTTTAGGTTAAAGAGAAGCAGAAATGACAATCAAGATGCAGGCTAAAGATTTAAGGGGAGAGGATGGGAGAGGATGGGAATGGAGGGGGAAATGGTAGCATAGGAAGCCACCCACTCCAAAACATAAAACCCAAACAAGAACTAGTGACAGTAGCTACTTTAGATGAAACAGTATGTTGCCAGGAGTCCAAAACCCAGATACAATCAATCTACCAAGCTATACTAGTTTTCAACACTGTCCTCTATTCTCAGGGTGTTTCTCTCCTATACTGACATTACATTAAGGAAAGGGTTACCAGATATATTAGAACTCATGCCCGAGAGTCTGGCCAAAGCCAACATACTCAAATCTAAGAGCGAAAACTGAGGCAGGCCAAGGGTAAGCTGTAATAGAAACCTAATTACTCACATGGAGAAGCAGAACAGCAGCGAGAAATGACTGGCCCTGGCAATAGCCAATCTCTTCATCATACACAGAATATGCCTAGAAAGAAAACAGGAGTAGGTGAAGGCAGTGCTCTTGGGCTACTGCTGCCCTATGAAATCTCAAACACGGGGATACGCCACAGAGGTGTTTCAATGGTCGGGGAGTGACGTCAACATTTCTTCCCAGCCCCAACGTTTTATCTATAGAATAGTAGTGATGACACCACTCTGTGGCCGAGGAGTTCGAGAAACTTCAGCCAACGTGATGTTAGCAGGAAAAGGTGGTGATGCCCCCCTCTGCCTAGGATGTCCTTACCCCTTTCGTCTGTGTCAAAACCATGCTCTTCTTTCCTACACCAAACACATTCTGTCCCCTGGTCTCCCTCCCCACCCCCACTCTGCCATGCTTATATGGCACTTGCACCCCATCTGGTTATCAAAGCGTCATGTGGAATCCCTCTGCTCTACTGCACTGAGCTTCAGAGGAGCAAGAGTGATGTCAACCCAGTCAGAAAGAAACACCCCCAGAGTAGGCACTCACTAAACACTGTTAATGTTATCCATTTTTCTTTCTGGGAAAAAGACTTTTGGCAAAGACAACAAAATACAATTCTTTCCACAATGCCAGTAATAACTTTTCTGATAAGAGGGATTACTCTGAAACCAGCTGTGGGTTCCTCTGGAATTCTTATTTTTGTATTTTTCTTGGCAGTCAATGACTAGCCATCTCTTCTGAACATTATCTTTAGAATATTGATATCTAACATTCCTTGTGGTTTGTTCTTTGGTTCTTTAGCTGTTTTTTTTAGAGCCTTGCTTATATGATATATATTTATATTTCTTAGCCAAGGTGTGAGAGAAAGAAGAATTCCTATAGATTCAAGGGTTACTCCGTTTGACAAATTATTTCTGGTGAAACTCTTTATTCTTCACTCTTTTCCTGTGTGTGTGCCAAGGTGCCTGTGCCCTAAGAAAATAATTTAATTTAGAATCGAGTCTGTTCATATCTCCAGCTGAAGCCAATGCTGATCTGATGACAATTTAGGTCATATACACCCCTTTATCATTAGCTTTTGGTGACACCACAGCTTAAAAATACATAAAATAATTATGCTGTCATAAACTCAGGCAGAATTTAATATGGTCTCAATGTAGCTCCCATGTTATCAGGTTATCTGATGAGAGGACCGGAGAGTGAGATACAGGTAAACTTCTCCAAAGACAAGATGGACAGAGGGCTTTGGAAATTGCTGATAATAAAAGTAGCATCTCTGCACCTATCAAATTGATAAAAAGTAATGACTGGTGTTGCTGAGAGTCTTAGACATATTAAGACCTGCCAATATGGCATGCTAAAGCAGTCTGAGAGCATTGGGGAAGGAATCCATCAACAAGTCACAGCCAAACAAGAAGAGAGGTGTAAGGGCTGGTCAGCTGGGCTGAGATAATACCACTGCCAGTGTGTGGGCCTCTCCTGATTTTCCTTGTCAAGTGAGATGAGACTCATCCTGGTACTTACAGAGGAACCTACTACTCTTGCATAAAGTACATGGCTTGGCCAATTATAGGCCACTGAATTTCCACAGGCAGAGAATGGAGAGAAACGCATGTCACACATCCTTGGAAAAGGATGAAGGAAACTGCGCTACGTGTGGGAAATGTTTGGAGTCTCAGGTCCATGGAGGTCCTGGTGAAACAGCAAGAAGAAAAAGCATCTCACGAATTCACTGCCATTTAATGCGCACCTCCTGTACAGTAATCACTATGCCCCAGGCTACACATGCTGGCATACGAAGACAAGATGGTTTCCTCCACAGAGTTGAGACATTTAACAAATAAATCAATCAGAAAGGAATTCAATGTGGTTGAAGCATGAAATATTCAAGGAGTAGGTCAGGATATATTATAAAATGCTCAGCCAAAGAATTTAGCACCAGGATATAAACTAAGGAATTTTTATTTCATTCTGTGGCTTGCAGGGAAGTACTAAAAGCTTTAGTGGAGGCCACTGAAATGGTCCGTTTCTGAGGCGTATGTGGGGAAAATAATAAATAAACTAGAACCTCCAAACAGGAAGACTAGTAAAGGCAGTTTTTGTAAAAGTATGAGCAACATAAGACAGAAACCCTTGGGGGGGGGGGGGCTAGCTGTGGAAGACCAGTCATTAAATTCAGTGTGACCTAAGGAAAGAAATGAAACCAACAGAAAAATGACTATCTTTAGCAAATGGCATGAGGGGAAAAGGAGGAAGGTTTTAAATTTTAAAAGTTTAGGCAACTCAATGTAATATGGGTATTCTGATTCTGACTAAGTGTACTAACTACATTTAGGCAAATTTGAAGAAAAATGAGCAGCTTGGGATAGTACTGATGGGATGATGCTCTTAATTTTTAGAAAGATGTAGTGAAGAACTGAAGGTCACAATAGCTATGATATGCTTATAGTATGTCAGGAAAATTTTTTGAAAGAGACAAAGCAATTGTGACAATATGCAGCTATTTACTAAATCTGGTGGAGGATATACATATATCACTGAAATTGGATGTATGTCTGGAAGTTTCATAATAAAGTGAACCCCACTCTTAAGCCTGATGTATCCGATGTACTTGACAAGCGTGGGGCTGGCAGCTGGTGATTCGGGCCTGGAGCTCGTGCAGACTTGGGGACACCTGCGCAGCACTCAGTGGACGCTCTGGGGGGGAAGGTCCACCAAGGGCGGTGGCACAGAGTGCCAGGAACGACTGGCCAAGCGCCTGGGGAAGTCCTCTGCCCAGGGGCAGGTGGGGAGAGGAATAGTCACAAAGGGGGTAGTGAGAAGAACATCACGAGAAGGGTGGGGAGTTGAGAGCAGGAGGACCAGCACAGCGGGGTGGGGAAGGCATGAGCCAAGGGACTCTGGGAGTTCTGCAGCACAGTGAGGGAGACTGGACTGGCTGCTTCAGTGGGACGCACAATAAAAAGCAGCTGTAACGGGATGCTTGGAGAAGAGCATTTGAGCTGAAATTAACCCAGGAAACTTGTCTGTACGTGCCTTACAGAGCATCGGGCTTTGCGTCACTGCTAAGTGGTCCTAAAACTAGCTGCTCGTTTTGCCCTTTCAATCATAATAGGCAAGTCCCTCACGCCATGTCCGTGCTTCTCATATAGATGTGAAACCAGCACTTGGTTTGTTTCGGGGAGCAGTGTTCTGAGGCTAGAGGAAGGTAGGACAACTCTGGTCCCTCCTTTCAGACAGATGGCTCCTCAGTGCCCAGACCTACAAGAAGACAAATCACTGACAGGGAACAGGCTTCGTTTCCTTTGCAGTTTTCAGCTACAGACCTGGGGGGGCACTGGCAGATACCAGTGCTTCCCACACTCCTCAAGCCAAGAGCTGAACCTGGACGGTTCACTCCCCTAGCCAAGTGCTGACCCGGATGGACGCTGGCACCCCTACTGTGCGGGTGTTCAAGGTTACCAGCTCACCACTCCTGAGAATACTGGAAAGGAATTTACAATGTGACAGGACTCACGGGCTCTTAGCTGAAAACCAATTTTTAAAACTAAATGTGGAGCCAGGGGACTGTCATCTGAAAGTCCTACATTAAAAGGGAAGTAGGAACACAGCCACCTTATCTCTAATGATTTCTTGTCTAAGTATAAAACTGTGCTCTTACCTTTGATGATATTATAGTCTCTTCTCCCCTTTCTTACATGCATGAACATCAAATATAAATGGCACTTTTATCTTCTGCCTAATTTTATAAAACCAGAATCACCACTGAAATGCTTTTTTTTTTTAAGAGACTTGAAATACCTTGCATATTTTATATAAGGAATCTTGTCCATCTCCTCCTGTGTCCTTGAAGTAGTCATGGGCTGGGAATGTCCGGTTGATATCCCTGGTGATGGCGCTATCCTGGGGAGACTCCTGTGGGAACACAAGGAAAGAAAGTGTTCCGCTGTCAATCGTGTCAACTTTGCTTGAGTTCATGCAAGTTACTCATTTAAATGCTTTAAAATGTTGCACGGACCTACATACACATCTGTGTGCCCAGAGTTATTTCTCAGGGGACCAACCATGTAAACAAAAGCAAAATCAAATAGTAAGGATTAAAAAAAAAAAAAAAAAAAAAAGATGGGGAAAAAAGCAACCTGTCTCCCTCTACATGTGGCAAGAACGTGTCCCCGTGGCAAGGAAGTACAGTAGTGATCTTCCCATTTTAAGTGGCAAAATGTGCTTTGCAAAATGGGCTTCCCACAGGAAAACATACTCAATCTAACCATAAAAGTGAAAGCATTCCCATTAGAAAAATTGGGTACAAAATTTTGTTATAAATGATTCTTTGGCAGGAAGCCTATGTGTTAGGTTCTCAGATAGAAAAGAGGATCCTTTTTATGAAGGCCCATACTAGGGGCAAGTGGCACAAACATGTACACAGGCAGCGTGTGCTGTGTGAAAACAGACTGCCAGGTGCCTGGGGGTCTGAAGTGACAGGGTAAAAAGTTCTTGCTTTTGTCAATGGATAGAAATAGTTTCCTCTCCTATAATGAGTTAATGGAAACTGAATAAATGTCAATAATGACAGAAGTCCTTTATAAAACATGGGAGACATCCAACTGTATCTAATACCGTCTCCTGTTAAGTCTGATTGGCTCACACACTAAATAACCAGAGCACGGACCCACGAGTTCCATGTGAACAATGTGCTGTCTTCATAGCAAAGAAAATACCCACCATCCTGCTTGGTGAAACACAGAGTACCATCTAAGGGTCTGTTTGAAGAAGAAATTGAGAGTGACAGTCTTCTTTTGTCTAGGAATTTCTCCTTTTAGCCTTTGGATAATCATGTCCCCAGGGCCATACATATTTCAGCTGTGATTTAAATGAATTTAAAGCCTATGTTTTTTCTTCACCAGTTAACTAAATCTTTCAAGATATTGCTAAGCTGCTTTCCAGAGCATTCTACTGGCTACATACTGTGAGTTTTTAATGTCAGATAAGACTGCTCAGAACCATGGCAGCCCAGAACAAACTTCAAGGTGAGAGCAAAGATAAAACAAACCACGGCATGTTTCCAGGTGGCCGCACAGGGAGAGAGAACAGACATGGAGCTGGGTGGGCATGTCTCCTTGAGCTGAAAAGAGAGTGCAGAATGCCAGGAAGGCAAGGCAGCTGGAATTTGAAGGGCGAGAGTACCGAAGAGGAAAGGTGAACAGAGAGAGAGGTGCAGAGCTATGTCGATTGACTGCTTCATGTCATGAATTGCAAAAGAAAAAATAAAGGCAGGCAGCATCAAAACTGACACTGGAATTGTATCCACAGTACACATCTCTGATACCAAAGAAGGAAACAATGACTTTTTAAAAAGGGAAATGACAGCTAAAGATTAAACAGACATATCACAAAAGAAGATACACAGGTGGTATGCAGCACAGAAAAACTTCAACATCAGTCATTGCAGAAATATAAAATAAAACCACCTGAGGTTCCACCAGATACCCACTAAATGCTAAAATTAAAAAGACCCAGGTGTTGGTAAAAGGTGTGAAACAATTGACACTCTCATTTGTTTGCTGGTGGGAAATGGTCAACAGTACTAATACTTTGGAAATAATTTGGGAGTTTCTTATAACGTTAACCACGTACTTTCCATGCAATGAAATGATGACACTCCTAAGTATTTATCCCAGAGAAATGAAAATATAAACAAATGCCAAGACTTGAAACTCCAATGTTCATGCTGCTTTATTGATAATAATCAAAACAGAAAATCATGCAAAAATACAAATGTGCTCCAACAAGAAAATGGGTAAATTGTAGAACATCCATACGGTGGAGTACTACTCAGCGATACAGAGGGAAAACTAATGAAACCTATACCATGGCTGGGTCTCCAGGAAAACAAACAAAGCAAACAAACAAAAAAAAAACTAAATGAAAGAACAAAATACTATCTTCCATAACTCCTTGTATATGAAATTCAAGAAAAAACATAATGCTAATTACAGAAAGCAGATCAGTGTGAAGAGGCTAGGGTTAAAAGGAGAGACTGATTCTTCAGAAACATGAGACAATTTTAGAAGTGGTAAAGGTATTACTCATCACATATGTGGTGAGCAGAAAACATACTGAACAATTCACTTAAAATTCATCATTTTTATTATATGTAAATTACAACTGAATAAGGGTAACTTTAACATGAAAAAAACCCCAGGATACTCCTATAAATGAAAAAGAGACTCAGGATGATTCAAACCCTTTCTACTAAGAGTACCTAGTACTCAATGCACAAATGATGGAAATATTTACTTCAAGGCCTTAAAAGGTAAGTTTCTTATCTGCCCTGAGTAGTATCTACCTAATAAGTTGTAGTGAGGGTTACATTAAAGGGCTATATAAATTACAAATACACCATGTGTCTCTAGCAGAATGTCCATCTTGCGCATAGAAGACAGCTGAAAAAAATGAAAGGAAGCAAAATCCAGAGCTACTGAGCTTGGGCAAGATTAGCACAGATGCACACCCCCACACACACATGCCAGTGAGCTACAGACTAAATACACATACATATAAATAACTAAAATACCTATTATTTTGTCTAATTTACCTTCCCTATGAAGCGATTCACCTTGGGGTAGAACAGGTGACTCAGCTTTGCTACTTCTAGCGGAAAGCTAGAATCTAGCGGAAAGCAAGGTACACAGTCAGCACTTGATAAATGTACCTGATCAAAATGTAGCCCTTATCTAGGACGCAGCAGTTGTAATGCTCATGTGATGTGAGAACTGTTGGATCCAACCCTGGACCCCTAATGCTAACACTTAAATTCAAGACCCATGTGAATGGGGTACCAAATTCATTAGCAATGAACCTTATCAACTGAGTAATTTAAAAGTTATACTAACTAAATACCTGAAGTAAACTTATAAAGGTGAACTCATTGACTGCCTTCAAACTGTCCAGTGCAAATCAAGAGAAAATAACTGTGCTGAGGGAGAGAATAGAGATTGTGCAGAAAGTAAAGACATTGAGTCTTTCAGCTTAAATTGCAAAATAAATCAAGTCTCTCTGCAATTATCAAGAGAAATGATGAGGAAAAAGAAGCTATACTAGAAATGTATGCTTAATTACTGTGAGTAAAGGATTTTCTTTATAGTCTAAGATATGAATTCTCTTGAAATCAGTTTTAATTTAGCAAGAACATATGATATGAAAACAACAAGACACACACAGACACTCAGAGGCATATATTATTTGCTAGGGTACTAAGAAATCTTTATCATTCACCTATATTTAAAAAAAGTCTATAATTATTTCATCAATAGCTCAAACAATCAACACTCTAAGAGTCCCAACTTCCATTTTGAATCTGAAGCATAGGAACATCTCATCTGAGCATCATGAGGAGACAAAATAGACTGAACTACATCAATGCTTAATTTTTTCTGCTTCTGAAACATGGCAATAAAAATCAGACAAGCAGTACATACAACTGAAAAGGAACTGTATCCAGAATACAAGAAAATACAACCTAATAAAATGGACAAAAACTTGAGCTGAACACTTGATAAAAGAAAATATACAAATGGTAGTAAGCAAGTGAGAAGACAGTTACAGTGGCAATGTTGATTTAAAGCCATATTAAATGGAGTACTATAAAAAAGATAAAGGAATGGCTTTGGAGACAAGGTAGATGGATCTTGAGGTGATTATGTTAAATAAGTTAGAAAGTGAAAGATGGGTACTGAATGGTTTCACTCATCTGTGGCATATTAATAAGCAAAAAAACACAGCAGACAAAATACAATAAATAAATCTTGACCTTAGTGAAAGAATGTAATGGTTATCAGAGAGAACAGAGAGGTGAAAGGAGGGAAGTAGAGAGGTAAGCAGCAGGTGATTTGGTGGAAGGTAAGTGGAACATGTGCACATATGGAACAGCAGAAAGTGTAATCCCAAAATTAAAAAGAAAAACAAAAAATGGAAACACACACACATACAATAGAGCCATCCAAAATGTTTATCAAGAGGAATCATTTCTTGTGCAATGAAAAGAGGGCCACTACCTAAACCACTCAAAAGACAGTAATTCAATTACTGAGGATTTGGAAAATCTGAAATATGATTTGCAAGACTGAAGTTGATCCAAAAGCTGCACTAATTTTTGGAAGGATCTGCAACTTGGGGGGAACAAAAGAGAGGCTTAAACACCAAAGCATCCAGCAAGGTCAACTTTAGACTGATAACACTTAATAGAAATGATGAACAGACATATGCTATTGATGTATATCTGGAATGCAGCTATAAGGAATTACTCTGGGGAAAAGCCCTGCTAATTCTATTCTTGAATATGACTCCACTTCTAAAGAGCATTCTAATTTTTTACATTTACTCCAGGAATTTCAAGAAACATGCCCAAAGCTCTGAAACATGCTAAGAATGGTTAAGATTTGGGAGGGGGATCGTTCCTTCATTTATCCCAAGAAAAGCAACTTTAATCGCCTGAAGAAAATTAAAATACCAGATGATTATGCAGTATTAGCATCTTGCAAACTTTTCTGTTAAAAGCCAAATAGCACATTTTTGCTTTTATTCAGTGTCACGATTCCTCTGTAGCATGAAAATGCCATAATAACATATAAATAAGCAGCATTCGTGTATTACAATAAAACTTTATTTACAAAAGCAAGAGGCATGCGGGGTTTGCTCCCTTCAGGGCAGTTTGCCAAGCCCAGCTCTAATTACACGACACGTAGCAATTGGACATGACCAAGGAGATTTTTGTAATGACTTGAAATACACCAACATGCTGCTGTTAATCAACTTCACACATTTTACCTGCCGAAGACACAAAAAAGCTGCAGTAATTTGAAACACATATTTCTTTGAATGTATCCTTTATTCATGTAATGGTGAAGGTTAAAAATATTCGGTGCATTTAAAAAATGTCAGTCCTCCAAAAGTCTGTGTATTTCTATATCCAGAAAGTAGGAAAGGTTCAGAGGAAGTCCCGAAGTTACAGTGGTAGAATCCCTTATATGTCAAGCAGCAATACAAACAGTCCATACAGCTCAGGATACACTTACAGATGCAAGTATTACTCTGGCTAAAAAAAAGGATACCACCAAATACTGGTGAGGACACAAAATACCTGGAACTCCAATTACTGTTACTGTGCACACATAGTGGCATCATCACTTTGGTCAATAGTAATTTCCTATAAGTCAAATACACACAGTATTCAGACCCAGTCATTCCACACATAAGTATTATACAGGAAAAATGAAATCCTATGGCAACAGAAAAAGGTATGTTCAAAAATGTTCATAATAATCATTTTAATAGTCAAAAACTAGAAACTCCAAATGTTCACCAATAGAAAAATGATACATTACGGTAGGTCCATATACTGAACTATACATACTTTATACATGTATTTACATATATAGACACATATGCTCATTGCTGAAAATGATTTCATTTCAAATATTTTTATTTGAATCTAATAAACTAATATCAGCACTGTTAAATTTTATTAATTAAACAAATACTATAAATAACATCATGCTAAGATTCAAATCTTTTTATTTTCCCCTTTCCCAGACTCCTGCCAGATGGCACTCCCACTGTTCCCCAAACATAATGCAAAATCAGTGAGAGATCCTATTGCAGTTTAAAAGGAAATCTAACTTTCTGTTTATCTGCACAATAAAAACATCTTTTTCTTTGTTAAATACCTTTCTTCTTCCTTCTAGTAGTAATACTGGGGGAAATGAGAAAAAAGATAAACTCGCAACTCAGAACGAACCATGCCAATGTTTGCTTGGCATATGCCCAGCTTTTTACATAAATAGTTTTTACATAACCAGTTTATTCTGCTTTGAAAATGAGTTTTTATAAACTGCAAAAACAATGGGCACATCTCTGCGTGTCACCTGACGCTGACGCTGCCCTCTGGCTCTCCAGGCACCCCGACACACCCCAATGGACTACGGGGAGGGGGGGCACTTGCTGCTCCACCTCTTTTGCTATAAACCAGCCTGGATGCTGGAACCAAAGGAGCAGAAGAGGAAGAGATGGTATTCTCAACCACCCCAGGCCCTCCAAGAATCGACATTAACTCTTGCTTTCTCGATTCTAAGTTACATTGCCAGTTTGCCCTGTAGGAAAGTTGTACCAATGTCCACACCAAGTTGGCAATACCCTCATAGCAATCACCCTGCTGTTTTGCAACACTCACATATTTTCTTGTCCTCCTTTTGGCATACATGTAACTAAGAATTGTACTCAAAGCTGCATAGAGCAGCATATAAAGACAATGACTTGCTGGGTTCTAGCTTCAATGCAGCTGCTGAAAACACCTATGTACTTCCTGGCTCTGAACTGAGCAGCAGCCAGCAACAGGGGGCACACCGGTGCCAGGACCTGCTTCCCAACATCAGCACACCTTTTATTTCCTCAAGAGAGGCAACGAGGCTCTTGGGGAAATGTTTGCTGCCAGGATGGGGCAGGAAAAACACCACTGAGCCTGCAACATCTAGTGGTGCCAAGGAGAAGGAAGCACTCCTCCCTGCCTCCCCTACCATAGAGGGCACAAAGCCATGAAGAGAGAGCATGTCAAAGGCACACGGGGGCCAGATGAGAGCCCAGGGCCAAAGCTGGAACGTTTTGAGGGAAAAAAAAATAAATGTAGTGTTAGATTATAATCTGTAGTGTAAAATAAATACCCAAGAGTTTATGCTTATATAAATAAAAGACTGAATAAACAAACAGGGGAAAAGGGGACAAATCTGTCATGCCAAAGAACTTCAAGTAACTCAGGCAGAAGCCCAGCCCTGTGGCGGGAGTCCTTCCTTTGTCCACCATGCATAGTCCTTCTAAGAGTACAGTCGGGATTGGGGGGGGGAGGGGGACTTAACAGTGAAGAAACCTGACAAACATCCCCCAAACTATCAAGGTCAACAGCAATGTCAAACGGACAGCCTGTATACTCTGACGGGAACTGGTGGAGACTGACACTTTATTTCTGGCGTGTCTTCACCAAATCCACAATATCATGAGAAAGTATCAGATCCATTTCAGTAAAGAGACATTTTACAAAATATCCGACCCATATGCCATGTAGCTGTCAGAAATCACCAAAAACAAGGAATGCTTAAGAAACTGTTAGTTAAGAGGCACCTAAGGAAACAGGACTAAATGTAGCATCTTGCCTGGATTACAGAAAAAGATCAATAGGGGAAAACTAAGAAAATCTAAATAAACGTGTAGACTTTGGTTAACAGCAATACATCAATACTGGTTTGTGAAATGTAACAAATGTACCATATTAAGGCAGGATGTTAAGCACAGAGGAGACAATGCAGAATAGGTGAAATATCCTATATCGTTGCACATTATTTCTATAAATGTTTTTAACAATAAAAAAGAAGAGGTATAACCTTCCTGCTATGCAATATAGACATTTAAGCTTAGAAAGGTTAAATCACCCAAGGTCAAAGACCAGTAATGACTCTATTTATGAGGCACTGATAAATGCTGGTCTGAAATTTTGTTCGCAAACTGGTGGAGTGAACACTGTAGGCTCAGCAGTAATCAAACACAGGTTCTGTTCATCTGACTGTATTCTGCTTCAGGTTTTTTCCCTTGGTTCCGCTGCCAACATCATGTATGAAAACAATAGCAAGGCTCTGAGCTCTGTTACTTTCTTATATTTTAAGGCTCTTCTAAGATAATCTATACAGAGAAAAAGCTAAAGAAATGGCAAATTCTGTGCTGTTTTCATTTCTCCATCTTGACTTTGAAAGTTGTCTATTAGTATAAGTCACAGCGGCAATCTTTCTGAACAACTATTTTTATATCTTGCTGTGAGAATTGGCCCACTGGGTAACTTCTCAGGATTAACAAGGTACTGGGAACTGGCGGAAACCCTTTGAATACACACCCTTTGTAAACTCAAGTTGAAAAATAGAAAGCTAAGAATGGCAGGAAGAAAAAGAAAGTACCCAAACAAAGAAAATGCAGTGGAAGGCTGCCATGAGAAATAACCAGCAGAGGGAAGATTATTATTTCCAAAGCAGCGTGTTGTCTAAAGAAAAAAGCTAGATCCTGAGACTGGCCTGGAAAGCTACAAATGCTTTAATAAATGCAGCATATAGCATATAGCCTCAGAAAAGCAAAAGCTCACTCAGACCTAGATAACATATCCTATCTGGACAATGTTTTACAGAAACAACTTTTGTTACATTTTGTGCTGAAAAGTTATCTACAACATGTCAGAAGTAATTTTTTAAAACTTAGTTTTTTAAGTCCCTGGCATAAAAAGAAAAGAAAATTAAATTAAAGGGATGCTGTGCTAAAACATGAAGAATGAAAACATCTCTGAGATTAAATCATCCTCTTCTAATTCCATGTAACTCCTCATTCGTAACTTAATTTCATATGCTTTGAAAGTAGCAGAACTGCTTCAAGATAACACATCAGTATTCAATCTATAAAAAATGTTTTTGTGGTTGGGCAGGATCATAAGGTTCTACAAAATCTGTAAATTATTTCCATCTGTCACTTAAATCTAATAGCCCTTCTGATTTGATAGAGTAAAAGGTAATTAAGAAAGACAGTAACAATTACTCTTTAAAAAATGGCTTTACCTTTGAAAAGCAAACACTGTATCTATCTTAAGCAGTACCTTATAGGACTTCTCATAAAATACAAAGAAGGTATGCAGGGTGTTCTTATCCTGAGATTTATAAACAGACTTATGGTTACCATAAATCATCTGCCACTATGCAAAAATTTATATGTATTTTTCATGGGCGAGTGTTTGGGGATCTTAAGAGATCAATGTGAACATGAGTCTCACGACAACAGAGATCTCTACTTACACACCACCCTTCGTCCTCAGATGGCTGCCTGACAATTTACCTGCTGAATAAATCAGTTCTGGAGGCTAAGTAGCACACAGAGAGGTTCAAGGTCACTTAGTTTCTCTTTACAAATTCATTTTTTGCAGACATAAATAACTAAGCAACAATAATAAGAGTGAAGGTGGATCTGTAATTATTGCTGTAAGCAGCTTATATAGTAACATGATACAGATTTATTCATCTTAACCCCATGAGAAGGATTTTACTGTTGCCTCCATTTGACACGTGAGGGAAGAAGTTAAATCACTTGAATCAAAAGAGGAGCTGGGATTAGAATCCAACTAATTTGGTTTTATAGTCCTTTTTTTAAAAAAAAAAAAATTACTGAGCCAATTGGTTTACAATGCTATATATATATTTTAGGGAATAAGTTCTTATCTACATTCTTAACCCCCCAAAATATGCTATGAAAGTGAAAAAATTTTTGTTAGTGGTTACTGCAACTTAGAATTTATACTTTATTTAAAATATTTGCCTTTCAGACTCCTAACTAAAACTGATATGACACAAACTTTGAAAGTGTTTTATTCATACGAAAAACTGCATGAAGGCTATGCAATATTTATAAAAAAGCAGAAATAACTACAGCCCTAATAACATGTAGACAGCGAAATATATGATGCTCATAAACATAAAACAAAGTAAAAAAAAAATTTCAATATATAGTACCTCTGTGAGTTACCCAGAGTCCCTAAAATGGTAAGTGAACCCCTAACATGTATCTTAACCATTTCTCATAAATGAAAAAATCAGTAATCTTTCAAATATTCTGAACTTTGTTCTTGGTTGGGGGCTGGCCAGTGGGTGTCTTTTTAACATCAAAATATCCTAGTGTCTCAAGGAAGCAAGTTTAAAAATTGTGTTGTGGGCATATTTTGAGATCCTGCTGCAGAAACCATTTTACCACACCACTTAGTGCCCCTACAGAAATATGAGGCATCTCTCCCCATGGACAATGACGACACACCCATTTTTGTCTTGTCCTCTCAGCAGCTCAGAATCAAATCCACAACCAATCTTAAACAGGCCAGGATCGCATGGCCTGTACACCTGTGTCTCCTCTTCCTGACTACCTGCTCCCCCAATTTGTTATTTGCATCTTCCTATTACACTCACTTATCAATATTCTAACAAGCTACTTCTATTTATCCTTAGCAATACGAAGCACAGTATAGTTGAATAAAATAAATTAAATCCCCTCAAATCCATTTCAGAGTTTAATTAACATGAATTCTAGAAATAAATATTGATTTACACTGACACCGCAAAAACGTCTTTATCTTAAATCCACATTTCAATATCATACACGTCTGCATGCAAACACACCTTGCTGAGCCCTGTGTGCCTCACACCACTGCTCTTCAAGGCAGCATCCTTGCAACATGCAGGACCATTCTTCCATACCAACACCACAGCTGGGACTGGGGGGGTGGGGGTGAGGAGAGGGGTGGGGAGACACTGAATTTGTGGGTATTTACTGTCTTGTATATTTATCCTGGTGAACTGTTCTTGGAAACAAATATCCCAAATTCCAATAAAACCGTCTTTAGCACTTAAAAACCTTTACAAGTTGTACCAAAAACAGACAAGAAATTGATCCTTAATGTATTTAAGTAGGTGAAATACTGTTCAGGCATTCAATGTTTTAAAATGTCCATTTCAAACACATTCCATCTTGCTTGAGTACATGCAACAGAGAGCAGACAGGAACTAGAGCCTACAAACATGATCTGGCCACAACCATGTATGTTGGAGTTCTGACAAGGAATGAAGAAGACAAGACTTGGGGTACTAGCAAGTTCACAGAATTTGGACAGCCAGTCTAGCTCAGAATGTTGCCTCCCCCAGTTACTGTGTAACCTCAGACCAGTCACCTAACTGGCCCTAGCCTCAGCAACCCTCTCTGCAATTTCCAGGCAAAGGCTCTGCCTCACAGAGCTTAGAATCATGCATCACGAAGTAACACCTTTCCAAAATCAGACTGCAAATACCAGGGGAACCCCAACAGGCTGAGCTGCATCACCTATGTGTGTATTACAGACTCTGCCATCTAGGTCTGTTTACTCTATGATGTTCACACAAGGACAAAATCACCCAATGACACATTTCTCACAACAGATACCCACCGGTATATGATGTGTGACTATGTGAGAGATACTTGAGAAGGGAGATAGTGCAGTAGGGTGGCTCTTTCCCATCAGACTTGACATTTATGATGCTGTCGTATTTCCAACCTGGGGAGAGAGGCTAGAGGACAAAATTTGGATTGGGCAAATTTTCCTGTTTGGGACTCAGTGATGTGTAGGGTGACGGTAAACATAAAACAAAACTGCACTAGATTTAGACAATTTTATATAGCATACAATTCAGAAACACATTGTATATCACTAGCACTGTAACTTACCTTAACCAAATAAAATTACCAGGTAGCAGAAAAAAAAAAAAAACTGACACAAGAAAGTGGTACAGTAAGAATGTTCTTTTTTTAAACCTAGAATCATGTTAACCCAAACACCCTGGAGCTTTCCTGATCATCTTTTCTTCTTTTTAAATAATTTCTCAGAGGCAAAAATCCATTTGGGTATCTCTATTATAACCATCTAATTTAAAGGAGTGCCCCTACTTCAAGACAATCAAGTAACTATGGTTGGCACAAAAAAAAAGGCTATTAATTTACTTTTACTCTCCTTTCCTCCTATCAATAAAGAAAATAACCTAACCTAAATATACATAACAAAATGACATCTATGTACTATAATCAAGGAACTACCATATACTTTTCAGTACAGAAAGCAGGCTCAGAAATGCGGTTCTAGCAAAGTTTACCAATTACGCACCTCCCACTTCAATACAAACTTTAACAGTCAATTGGAACAGTTACTTATATCTAATCCATAACCTACAATGTAACATTGAACCCATAACCTATAATGTAACAGAAAAGCAGATGACTTCTTGAGAAAGGCTAGCTTTTTAATAAAATAATGTACTGCTATCACATTGTTTCAATCCAAATATGGCATTATAGTACCATTCTAAAAATAAATCTAAGTCCCATGTGATATGCAGTCTTTAGCTATGTTCATTTCCTTTTAGGGCTTAAGTTTCCCACAGGAAAATTATTCAACGTTTGGCAAAAATGTTCCAAATCATGTATAGATAAGGCCTAAATGCTAACTGCACTGTCAACCTTTTCCTGTGTTGCTATTGTTGATTTCCCTTCACAGAGATCATGGAGAGGCCCAGGAAGCAGGAAATAATCAACAAGTGTTACCTGACAAACGTGGACATAAAAAGTGTGATTTTGAGTAAAAAGGTGGTGCAGGAGGTAATTTGTCAGTTAAATTTAAAGGTGTAAAATTTTCATGTACAAAGTCATTTTCCAAACAAATGTTTTGAGTGAGTATGAAGACTTCCAAAACTTATTTCAAAAGTATTATTTATATTAGAGAAAAGTTTCACATCAAATGCCTTCTAAGTATACCTAAATAGAGATTAGTAGATTGTTTTGACATTTTATATGCTTAAAGATTCCATAAAGTATTATATACTAAGAATAAAATCTCACCCATTCATAATACTCCAAACACACACACAACTCACGTTCTTCAAGTTGTACTTTCCATAACCAAACCAATCACATTATGATTTCTAAGACAATGCTGACGAACACTTTACAATGCTTAACAAATAGTTTTACTTAAGGTGTTTTCTGAAAATAAGTTGAAAGTCAAATACCTGAGAACAAAAATATAAAACAGCTATGAAATGGTTAGCTATATTAAATATAACTACAACACCAGTTTCCTGCTCTTCTGACAGTGAGACATTAAATGAGCATTGCATGTGGAAATGCTGTGAAGTGGTAAACCACACCAAAGACTCCACTGGAGACCCGCTTTCAAAAACACATTCACACGCCACAGGCTATGCTCTGGCCTCAGAGGGTTTTTGCTTATTTTTAAATATGGAACTCAGTGAATTTGCCTGTCACCCTTGCACAGGGGCCATACTTATCTTCTCTATTTTGTTCTATTTTTGGTGTAGAAGATACTAAGGCAATTTAACTATGTAATTTCATGTAGCTTTGGGACATAGGTGATGTCCCCCTGAGCCCTAATATATCAGAAAAATCATGTTTACGACTTTAATTTCTCTACTGGAGAAATCCTAAGAAACAAAGTTATCTTATTTCATGAATGTATAAAGCTATAATGACTTACATTTATTACTACTGCTCTGAAACTCATCAGCATATAGATACAACCAACTGAAAGTTTATAGTTATTAAAGCCTTACCATATAGGCAGTAAAAACCTTTCTGAAAATTAAATTCTAAAAGGTTTAAATTTTAAAAGAAACTAAATGGTACTGGAGAAGCAGTGATTTTCAATTTTACTTAAGCAAAAACTTCACCCTCAATTACCACTAGTGCTACAGATACTGAAAGTACTAATGAAGGCTTTTTAGAACCACTCATTTTACATATTTTTGTATCTCTAATGGAATTTTGCATCCTGAGGTGGTTGCTAGAGATCAAGAGAACTTTTTAATGGAGATCTTACACTGAGCTTGTACAATGCCACTGTGCACAATTCTATATACTTCAAGTATGGCAAAATCTATTGTTCACAATCAGTATACTGAGAGGGTGGTAATTCCATTGCACAGAGTAGAAAACCAAGGTCCAGAGATTGGAACAGCCACACTCTTTTGACAATCTTCCCTTCATCTTAGGAAAACAACTGATTCCAAGAGTAAAGTCATCACAGTAACAGCTACACCTGAAAAAGTGTTACTGTTAGCAGAACCTGCCTCTGGTCTGGAACCAGCTCCTATAACCTAATTAAAGATGAGTATCCGCCTCATGCTCAGACTGGATCACCCAGTAAACTGTCAGAAATAGGGTCTTCATGTCCATGTTGTCTAGACCACACACCCCATCGTGATGGTAACAAATGTGGTGTGAACAGAATCTAAGCAGGAATGGTTTCAATTCTCACAAACATCTTGTCACGAAAAAGGGAGCTTAGAAAAGTGCCAAAGCCTTAAGTCAGAGACTGTTCCCCAAGGGACAATGAGAACTGAGACCCGCAAATGGCCTGCTGAATTTTTTTTTTTTTTTGGTCTAGCATTGGCAGTGGGGGGTTTCCCCAGTCTTTTTGGAAGAAATTGCAGAAATAAATCATGCTGTCTACATGCTGGAACTTTTGCTTTCCCTTCAAAATAGCCTTATGAACTCCACAAGTATTTGTTGAAAACTGACAAGATGCAGAGGTAAAGTTTTACTTTGAAAAGACTCTTATTTTGCTCAAAGCCAATATAATTTTCCTGTTACCGGCCAATAAATCTTTCATTGACTACAACTGATAGTAACATAAAGTTGTGCCTTTAACTTTACAAAGGGTTTTCTCTTGTCACCCATGGTGATATTTACTGGTCTTTTAGGGTCTTTAGTGTAATGATCCTTGGGGTGACTTTAATCCTGTCCAGCAGTGTATTTTACGTCAGTCTGGTTCAAAGAGAAATCCCTGAGCCTCCCCTACTTCATGTACTGCCTGCTACGAAAATCCACCTGCTACCACCTCTTGAGCTGTGCAGGCTCATCATTTAATAGTCCTCTTGTAACTGCGTGTCTCATATTACCAAAACTGATGTACTAGTATGTACATACTTGTCACCCACCCATTTGTTTTCATGTATTCCTTCCCACAGCACCAAAAATGCTTCCCAATACCTGGTGCGAAGTCACTTGGTTAAAAAAAAAAAATTAAAAATCTAAAAAGATTCAAACAGATAATAAGAGTGACGTGGCAGATTATGAGTCAAAAAGGTCCTCCTTTTTAAAAACCACCCCAAAACTCAGTCTTACAATTATGAAAGAGGGCTAACATTGCCTTTTGCCTCTCTTCCCAAGAGGGCGAATCAAGGGGAATAGGAAAACGCTGTGTGAGCAATATTATGACCCAGTTTTCCTTCAGGGGTTTGCTCGAAACCTGTGCTTTCAGGTTTCCTTTCTCACCTAAAATGTGTCTTGTTTGTCTTTGGGCATAACACCCTGAGTGTGTTGTATCTCATCTAAAACTTGTCTTTTCCCAATCGTGGTCTATACTTGCATAAAAAGATAATACAGCTACATAATTGTAAAGGTCAAACTACACAGAACTCAAAGTGAACAACAGCAAGTCCCTTGCCCCTCCTACTCCACTGCTCAGAGGCAATTGTTCCCACCACTGCTTAAAAATTGCTTGCATTTATTCATATTCCTGAACAAAATGCTTAAAAAGCACCATATTCTGGCGTTTCCAGACTTCCTGAATGGGAGCTGACCACAGACAGATCTGTGACATTCCCACTTCCCCACCCTTTGCTGTCTCTCAACCTAGTTTTGCTACAAATTTTGGTTAAACTAAATACTGTTCACATCTGAATCACAAAGCATATCATAACTATAGCCTTCTTTAATTTTCTGTTTTTTCAAGGACTGGTCACTTGCCCACTTTTCTTTGTCTCAGTCACCTACCTACCTATGTGCCTATTACCACTGTTCTACAATCTGATAGAACCGAAAATTCCTCTCTGTTCCCAAAAATCTAGCTCTTTGGTAGATCTGGATTAGGTGCTTTTTAGCACTGGTGCACAGCTGAGCTCCCACCTCACTATGGTATTCTCTTTACTTTTCCCTTGTTAGAATTTCAGGGTTTTTGCCCTTTCCACCATTAGTCTCTATGAGTAGCACCTGTGGTGGTGTGTTCTCCCCATGACTATATATGCCTGGACCCAGTGGGTGTGTGTGAATGGGCACACCTGGGCCTGGGAGAGGGAAATAAAAGGGAGATAAAAGGTCATTCTGGGGGAAGGGGGAGGAGAAAGGAGAACTTGAGAGAGGTATAAGACAGGTAAATATTCTGAAGCCAGCATATATCAAAGTGGGCTTAAGTCTAACTCTCACACTTGAATCAAAGCGTGACTGTGCCTAAAAGTCTGTTAAAAATTGCTTCTCAGAAAGTCCAAAGCACTTCCGGCCCTGGTGCTCAGACTTTCCCTCCCCTACTTCAAAGCAGGAACTTTCAGGAGCTTATTTAGTATTCCCAGTAGTCTGCAATTTTACAATTCACTGCCATAATCACCATAACCTTTTTCTTATATTCAGTTGGTCCTTTGCGTTAGGGAAACTCTTATCCTTCAGCTCTGGAAGTTTTTCCTTTGATAATTCTTTGAGAATTTCTACCTTTTTCCTGTTTCTGAAAATCATGTCAGTCAGTGACCTTGATTAAGTCCTGAATTGTCTTGCTTTTTATCTGCTTTATTTTCTGACTGTCACTATAATTTTATCTTCTAGCTTTTCTGATTACACATTTACATCTAGAGAGCTCTATTATTCTTAGTTACAACTAGATTTTTTTTTTAAAAAGCACTATTCTTCCAAGGTTTGCATTGTGTCTGTTTCCTGTGATTTCTTTAGTCATGAGCTTTGTATTTTCTGTGAGATTTTCTCAAAAGACCCATGGTCCCGGCCTGACTCTTAATATTTAAAGAGTAAAAACCTAACTGGAAGCTCTGCATGCAGCAGGATTTGTTGACAGATGGACTTAAAGTAGGAATGTGACTTTACTATCTGCCTCCAGACAAGACTCCTCCGAATCTCCTTAGGGCTCATGGAGCACATTATGAGAGGGCAGTGGGACAAGGAGACCTATTATTTAATATGCGGGCTTTCTTTTTGAGCTCATGTTTCCCATAAGGTGTCTTACTATCAAGCGCAGCTGAGTCTGGCAGCCAGAAGTTTATGATTCAGCCTCTCTGTAGGATAAAAGCTCTCATCTTCTACTGAGACGGTGGAAAACCAGATGCCTGCCTGGGCTAGCTTGGGTGGGGATCAAGGTGGAGTGGGGTGAATGAATGTCAGAGGTGGGTGATGGTAGCTAATGTTTCTTTGTGCGTTCTAGTTATTCCTTCATTTCTGTCTTCAAATTACTCTCTGCCTATTAAAGTAGCTCAATCCAATACTCAAGTATTTACTAAGCTCTATAGGTAAATAAGAATGCTTTTTGCCCCTCCCCCCAACTTGACATTAGGATCTAGCTTTGTGGATTCTGCTAAGTTAGTTGCAGGACAGGCTTCTATATTGCAAAATATTGTTGGCTTCATCACCTGTCATCTCTGTTCCCATCCTCTTTGTTCATCTGTATGGTCCCTCTGCTTGGCTTTCCAGTGGAGTGACACAAATTCTATACCTATTTTGCTGAACTGAGAGAAATCTTTGATGCATTTCAAGACTAGGAGTTAGCATATATATTGATAAAAGATTCTTAATCTCTAATCTTAAATTTCCTAAGATGTTAAGTAGGGATAATAAAAACAACTACCTGACAGGTTTCTGTGTGAATTAAATGAGGTAAGAAGATAGGTTTCTGAGTCACAAGATCTGGGTTTGAACCCTAGATTTCCCACTTATTAACTGTGTGACTTTGAGACAACTCTCACCTCAGTCTCCTTATCTGTGCAATGGAGCTATTAATTTTTAAAAATTCTCCTAAAACTGAATTAACCCAAATTAACATTTATATTGTTGCACATCATGCTTCCAATACCTAGGCTTACACACAGACACTCAGACCTCACTTCAGTATATTTAAATCTTATTAATTCAGAGTCTAGTTAGTGGAGCCAAACTCCACTCCTCTCCAGAAGTAACCTGGTATAACAGGAAAGCAAAATGAATTAGTTAGCAGGAAGTCTGGCTATTATCATAACTGGATGTACGGCCAGTGGACTGGCTTCCTGTCTGTGTAAGAGAGGATCAGACCAAATGATTTCTCACAGATGTCCTCCTTTGCTACACATGACTTGATACTAGGTATATTTAAAGTTGTGATGCAAACTATCTGACCAGTACTGTTTTTATATTCATATCTAGATATGAAATTAGATATTTTCATATCTACTGCTTTTCCAACTAGACATGTATAAAGGCATGACATAAAAACTAAGTTATTTCTCCCCCCCAAAAAACAGAAAGGGTTAAGGTCACCCTTTGGTTATGAAATCATAATATATATAATATATATAAACATATTATATATATATTTTTTTTTTGAGTCTAGGTGTTGCAATGTTGCCTGGGGTAGTCCTGATCCCGCAGACTCAAACGATACTCAGCCTCCCAGGTAACTGGGATTACAGGCGCCTGCCACTGCGCCCGGCTGTTTTTCCAAGACCAGGTCTTGCTACGTTGCCCGAGGTAGTCTCGAACCTGTGAACTAAAGCACTCCCTGGCCTCTTGCCTCCTAGTGCTTGGATTATAGGCACATGCTATCACGCCTGGCTATAAAAATATATATTCTATGGTGAAAGATCAGTGTTATAGTCAGCTGGAAGAGAATGAGTATCAGAAAACTACTAAGACAAGAACTTTACTGAAAGACAACACAAATCAACTTGACTATAGAAATAGTGTGTCAATTAGAAGGCAGTACTGAGCAGGGATGATTTCCACTTATTATGATCCCAATAGCCAGGTTTTCTGAAGGTGAAGATGGGGTACTGGTCTTAAATCTAACACCAGTAAAAGTTTACATGCTAGAACAAAACCTGGAATTATACCACCAAGAAACGTTCTAAATGTAGTTCAGCTTCCCATGAAGATTACCAATAGGGAAAGGGCACTCCTTGTTTCTTGCATCTATTTCTTATTTTAAACTAATAAATCAACATCAAGATTTTATACACTGGGTTCATGAGCTCAACCCACCCCCACCCCCCACCCTCCAGAAAATGAGCTGTTGTACCAACTTCTCCCTTACCAACTCCCCCACTAGTGGTCCTTGGCAAACTGTTATAAAGTCGCTCTGTGAGGTTTCTAGAAATATGTAAAGGCTGTAAAATTCTACAAGAAAGGAGCTCAAGATTGTTCTTCCCAGCCCTCTCTGAAGCTAGAGCACAGAGCAAGGATGGCTGTGTAAGCGCTTCCTCATTACTTCTGAAACTTTCCCTAGAAGTCACTGCTATTAAATAAATGCAATTTCACACCCTCTCAACACAAGCCTAATAAGTAGTATGTTAACAACGAAAGACGGCATTAGAAAATGGCCGAAGACTGAAAGGGAGATAAAGTAAAACCTGAGAAGCAGAATAATTTCTTTGACTAAGCTAGTCCACAGCTCTTTCTTCCTCAGAACAGACTGCTCATTCGTTCATTCTGTAA
The DNA here is from genome assembly GCA_004024945.1 of Uropsilus gracilis. Lineage (NCBI taxonomy): Eukaryota > Metazoa > Chordata > Mammalia > Eulipotyphla > Talpidae > Uropsilus > Uropsilus gracilis. The sequence goes on from PVHY01001470.1 coordinate 154,519, forward strand.
CGTTTCTGCCCTGAGCCAGGGTTAGATTTCTGGGTTAAAGGTAGGAAGAGATCTTATGACTGCCTTCAGAGAGTCTGTGGACAATCTGAAGTATGGGAAGTAATGGAACAGGCTGACCAACTTATGCTTCACTGTCATTTAGAAAGGCAACCATTTACCACGTTCTGTTCTCACATTTGGGGCTGCTCAGTGGCATGAGCTTAACACCCTGTGTCGTATTTCCAAGATCTGAAGACAGGGGAAGGTCCTTCACCATGTATGAGGTAAAACCACGGCAGACCCAGCTAACAAGGCCAGTATCTGTATCTTACAAGGTGGAGAGTTAAGAGAGAATGTTAATAGTTAACCATAAAAGAACTTTTACATCCATCATTTGATTCAACCCTCTAAGAAGGAAAAAAGGGGGTGGGAAGGAAGGAAAAAGGAATTATCTCCCTTTATAGAAAAATTAAGCATTTACTTGCCTTTACTAGTTACTTTGTATAGGAAACCTAAATTTTTGATTTTCGGGTCAAAGACCATTTTAATCATATACTGATACTCTGTTACCCAAATTTTGAGGCAAGATCAAGCAACTAATTTAGAGCCTTGATGTCTAGAATATTCCAAGAACCTGGGACTATATAACATACACATCTAATAGAAAACATTTAGTTTTTTTGGAATAGAGAAACTATTTAAAAATCAACACACCAAATGATTCATGAAGACTTTATAAAACATCTCACAGTGATCATGAGTCTCTATTTCTTAAGCTTCTCCAAATCCACTCATTTGACAATGAAAACTGGTTTGCCAATAATTTATTTCACAAGCTTTTAATAATACAAAATCACAATAAAATTAAAACATTTCCTTAAAAGCTGTGCAGATTTTTCATTCAAACCTGAAAAGCAAGACAACTCTCCCAGAAACCACTCCACTATCTGGGAGCCTGTAACCCTGTTGTTTTCATTTTCAAGTCTAAAAAGGTGAACAATACATTTATGGTACAAAAATTCAAGTTTTCCCAATCCTTAAAATAATGAAATCATCATTCAAGTAAAAAGGAAAAGCCATTATAAAAGGCTCAAAAAAACAAAACAAAACAAACCCCACAAATCTTAAAGAAAACCCTTTCCAAAATGGAATTTAGGGTAAGAGTCACAGGTTTAACAAAATCAAAATACCCATTCTGTGGGAGATCATTCTTTCATTAAAGGGGAGGAGCTCTTGTCCTTTTGTAATTGCTTTTCCACTCCAAGAAGAACAAACCTCCACTGAAATCACTGTATAAAAGAACACACACATAATTTACAAACAGGATTAGTATAGTCTTGTTTCAAAATTCATTATTAAGTAATTTCAACAGAATTGCTCCAAGATTACACTTCCTCTAATGTCAGCCAGATGCCATATAAAGTTAAATGCACTGTCTTGCCAAAGCCGAAGGTAACTGGTACTAAATATACACTTTTTTTTCTCATTCTGAACTAGTCAGATTGGTATTTAAACCAAATATCAACAAATGGTGCATTAAATATGCCAGCATGAAAAGGTCACTTAAACACAAACTCTCCAAATGTATCCTATAGAAACTTCCCCCACCACTGAAGATTATAGGATTTCTTCCAACATGCACCCACGCTGGAAATAAAAATTAAAAAGCAGTGAATATGAGAAAAGAAATGATACTGGAAGAAACATTTTACAAATGCCAAAGAAGCGAGATAAACTGGAAAGACAATGACATGAAGGAGAGGGGAAGCAGTATTTTTCTCTAAAATGATTACATCTACTTTAGTTTTAGACTGAGACAGAAATTCTTGCAATCATCTAAATCAGTATTAGGACAAAAATGTAAAAATCTATTAACAAAAGTTCATATTCGAAGTTAATGTCCTTCCAGTCATTTAAAGACCAGCTTAACAGACATTTCTAGAAAATTAAACAGATATTTTCTAATTTAGATTTCTCTTATTTGAGGAAAATATTCAAAGTGCTCAGTCCTTCTCCCAAAGGAAAATCCACAGATTTAACACCACTTTATTATAAAAATTAAGTAAGATTCCTATATTTGCTGAACTAAAAATTCACAAGCATACCATACAAATTTGGACACGTTACATTCTCCAACATACATGAAAAAATGATTTTTTTTTAAAGATCTGGACCACTTCAAAAAAGGGAAAATGTGTACATCTAATTTTCAGAATCCAACAGAAAAGACTTTCCACTTGAGAAGGTAATTGAACAAGGTCATTGCTAATGTAACTTGCACTTCAATGAATTCTAAATTTTGAAGCAGCTTAAAATCAAATCTTTTAATACTAAATATAAAGAGAAAGCAAGTTTTGGGGAAAACTTAGAGTCTGAAGTTGAAATGTTTACACAATATACTTTTAAAAAAAGTAGAAGACATTTGATGTTAAAAATCACATCAATATCTAAAAACCTAAAGCCTAAAGAAGGCTGCCCTTTATTTTAAAATGGGAAAAGAGATTTTCTAATACTGTGATGTAAAACCAAGCATAACTGTCTGTTTTATAAAATCCATGTCCTTTCTGGGATTCAAAAATCGACTAGCTCATATCCTTTCGGTTTCTCGCATCTTCTATCTCACTGAACACCACTGTCAAATTCATATTACAACATGAAGCCAAAGGCAGATCAAGTCAGTACCCTGAAGACTTCCAAAATACTGAAACCAGTAGAAAAGTAGAGGAAATACTCTCATGCCTGGGGCCGCTGGGAAACCCTTCTTTCCTTTTTAGCAAAATAAAACCCTTGCCCTAAAGAGAATCACTTTTAAGGACAAAATATCACTACTTCACACAAACACACAGTATACAGTATCATCAGTTAATAATTCTATAGACTAACAATAATAAAGTCCTATAGATAGATTCTGTTAGGAACTTTGGCTTAAAAAGAGACTACTAAGAACTACATCCCATAGAATTATTTTTTCAAGAAAGAGAATATAAGAGGTTAATTAATCAGAAATTTTCTTCTTTCCTCATGCAAGTATGAATTTCTTAGTTATTACTCAGTTATTACTAGTAAGTTAGTAGCTACTTTATTACTTGATTCTGTTGAACTACAAAAAGATCTCTATTAGCCCCCTTCTATTTAAAAAATGAACTAGCAGGCCG